>JAHZNJ010000356.1:0-11728 GCA_027744475.1 Lepidocyrtus cf. sotoi NNG-2020
TTTAAAACGACATTAATCTAAAATTGTACTTCATGATTCACGAATATGAATACAAGCAAACAATAAACTGATAAAAACTGATAAAATATTTAGCAGGGATCAAAATCCGATCAGGAAGTGTATACAAATACAGAGACAATACATACAATACAATGGATGCAAAAAAAATAATGTTATCTTTTATCTTATCTGTTAATCAACAGGTTACCCTTTATTTACTACTCTCCTGCTCTACTTCGTGTGGGTGTGAGGTGTGGTCTCTCTTTCTGGACTCTTCCATTACATTTTCGCCCTAATTTAATTTCCATTCCGTGGGGATAAGCTAACATCAACACAAAACAGTTACGTTTTGTGGTAGGAAAAAGGAATAGAGGAGAAAGGGAGAATCAGTATATTATTATTCGTTTCTTGTTTTGCTGTAAGTAAAAAGCACAAAAATTACGCCAAACACGTAAATTGTAACTTTAAATTGAAATTTAATTTGGACTAAATTTCCGTAGAATTTAGAAAGCAAACGAGTCAAATTATGGACAACGGAAACATTTTCCAGCAACTTTGACCATCGTGGGAATAACCATCACAAAATATATTCCAAAAACTTAAAAATGATGTCAAGTTCCGGCACAAATATATTTATAATTTCATTATATTTCTTAAGTATACCTTCGTTATTTAGTTAATTATACTAAAAGTTTAAGCACTAAATTATAATTTTTATTTAAAAAACGGAGGTGAAGTTTAGGTTTATCGTTCCAAAATAAAAATTCCCAAAATTAATTATTTATTTATAATTTAAAAGGACAGGGCAAGAACGCCCTGTCCCCTCAACAGTCTGTTTACTTGTTTTTGATCTCCAAAAAGTAAATTGGTCTCAAAGAAAAAGAAAATTGTAAAAAACTTTTTGTGTATCTCCATTCATCAGACTTTTTTCAAGTGTTATGAGTGCGTCTAACAGTGTTTATAATAGTGCAAGTGAAAATAAAGTTGGTTTGCAAGGAAAGTGTCTAATTGACGGCAAATCACTAGTAACTAATGATTGGAATACGAGTGGAAGTTTAACCGTTTTCGTAAGTTGCCCATTTCTCTTTCAAATTACATTTTTGCAATTTGCGCACGTTGATTTGATTAAAAATGTTTAAAATTGTTTTTGTCCTTTAATTTTGCTTGTATTCATATTCGTGAATCATGAAGTACAATTTTAGATTAATGTCGTTTTAAATCCATCTTACCCAATTCTACATAAATCCTGAATTCAGATTCAAAATCTAATGAAATGATTTTTTATTTTATTGTAAATCGTAAAATTTTTGGATAGAAAAACTTTACTAACTAAAAATTACACTTATGCCCACTTCTCTTGATTTATTATGATTATGAACAAAGTTATTTCCTTTGTTTCTCGGTTCTCGACGCGACTACTTACGTTGTTACGTTATGTTTTGTTCCTCTTCCACCAACTCCAACTTTTAAACTGTCTATGTCCTTATGCTGCACTATCCGGATTCCGGAAGAAGAGCAAACACAAAACTGAACCCGATACGAACTCGCTCGATAAGGGGCTAAACTAACTGGAAGGAAACGAAAATTCGAAAGAAAATTCATGAACTCTCATACTTAGCTTCTTTATAATGCTTAAATACACGTTTCTTTCTACGCTCTACATACTATAAGTAATATTCTCCTTATTTCTTCAAGACATAATTATCATCATCGCATCCTTCTTTACGATGCGATGACGATGATGATGACGGAGACGATCATAATATCATCATGAATCATGGCGAAGTGTATCATACCGTCATTAACACCACATTCTAAAAAGTAAAGAGTATAATAAAGTATTTCTCTTGAGCAAGGCTATCTACGAAGAAGAAAATGAAAATTGTTCCTTTCATAATAATAATAATGACAGTGCAGTGCAATGCTCTGCCTGCGCGCAAAAGGGTTTTAAAACCATTATTATTATTTACTGCTTGTGCCGTGCCTGACAAGTTTTTTCCGTGGTGTTGCTGCTGCTGCTATTAATGACGATGATGATGATTATATTAAGTACTGTTGTGTCACTTTTAAAAAGTTGATGTTTTTCTGCCTTTGTTCTTTCTTCTTTCTAAAATTCTCCTCTTCTCCATTATCATTATATGCACATGCTCGCTCGCTCATCTCTTTACCAAGAGAAATAAGATAAGATAACAAAGAGAACTTTTACAAACAATAATACAGTGGAACGCAATGCTAAAATCCAAACCTATTACGAAGGCACAACTTTTCTTCACTCTTCCACATAATACTTTTCTGTTGCATTTTATGTCCTTCTTTTCTTCCCTTCTCGATTTCTCTGTCTTTCAAAAATGAGTAAAACCAAAATTCGTTTTGTTTGATATTACATGATTCATCGCTTATCCTTAATCCTTATACCCATTTACTTCGCATTCTAGGAAGGAAGCAAGTCATTTTCATCATAATCATCATCACATCACCCTCTAATCCTAATCTTATTCTTTCCTTACGCTCACTCATCATTTTTCTTACGAATTCATTCTTTTACCAAACAAACTAGTATTAAATGACTTCAGCATCGTGTACATAAGTAAGTAAAGACTAAAGTAATGAGTACTGTTGTTGATAATATAAATGACCATCATGACGAGATATTCTGCAGATGATGATGATGATGACTCGGGCCTTTGTCCTTCGATGCACCATGCAATGCTGCTGCTGCTTTTAAAAATTGCTCATCTTTACTAATAATAGCATTATTACGAAAGGAAATCTAAAATATTCTTCCATAGTCCAGAGTCCACTCAACAAGCATTCTATTCCCTTCACATAACTCTTTCTACTATGCTACATTACCATTCCTTCTTTCATTCTTTTTTCTGGACTTTCCTTTCCTTTGTAAACAAATGACATTTAACATTTCATACAAAACTCTTGCATGTGATGACACATTACTGCAATAAAAATGCAGAAGAAGGGAAGAAAAAGGGATGATGATAATATTATGATAACATTGACTTTGTACCAAACTAGGGTTGAGGGTTGAAGTCGAAGAAGAGGAACTATAAACATTAACATTCATCGTTTATTAGTATATTTACTTATTTGAAAAAAAAGCATTCAAAATGCATCTATCGTATTCTATAGGTACAGTAACAGTAGTTAGCAAAGGATTTAGTAGCAGTCTTTCTTTTAATACTTTTATCTCTATCGAACAAAAAGAAACCCCTTTACAGTGTCGTTATAAGCTCTCCATCCCCTATAATATCACATCTATCTAACTTTTTTGGTTAAACGTTTTCCTTTCCATCCATTCTGCACTCTTATGTACTTCCACCATTCAGTTCCAGCGCAGCAGCAGGTTAGATTTTTTAATGCTATTACCTATGCACAATTCTCATAATCATTTTAATGGAATATAAAATAAATTCAGGCTAGGCTGGATATTTAAATGTACATATTTGTAAATTGTGAAGTAGTAGAAAAGGAATTTATTTTGTTATTGTTGCTTGCTCCATTTTATAAAGTAAGTAAGTAGGCTACCTTACAACCACGCTATAAATTTTTATAAATGTATTTTTTCTTGGTTTAATATCAGTTGATGATGAAAAAAAGAGAAGAGTATTGAACCCACAATACCACAAGGTCTCGGTTTAGTAGGAGATATATAGGGATTAAATAGCCACAATATACATTACATTCATACGCTCATTCACGATGACGATGATGATATGATAATAGCCCGTGTCCGTAGAGAAACCCCTACTTCCTTAGAAATAATTATTTTAGAGAAGAAACAAGTCTTTAGCCGTCTGCAGCTCTGCTCTGCTGCCGCTGGATAGTGGTTAGAATTTCTAATGAACTCGAAGTGACTGAGCTTCTTCAAATTTACTTAATAATGATAATATGTGCTCTGAGTAATATGCGTACCTATATTGGTAAATATGAGTACTCCTTTTCCAGAAATATAAAGTTGCCCCTTTCCATGTTACTTACAGGATGTTTCTCTACATTAATTCAAATAAATTTTTTGTTAAAATGAATTGTTATGCGAAGAAAAGAGAGAGGAAAGTTGGTATTTTACTTTTAATTTGATGATTTTTTTATAAAGTAACTGTTTATGTTTTAAATTTACTTTATCAATGATATATTATGCTAATGGTAAGGTAAAATGGTAAGGATAGGATATAGTTTTTGAGGTAAATTCATTGAAGTCATTGCGTATGATGGGGTATCGATATTTCGGTGGTCTTGCCTTGGTTTTATTGTTTGTTCATAGCTAGCACAAAAAGTATTATTAAGGCAACTAGAGAGAGAAAGAGACGTGAGGTGAGAGTAGCTTTTGTGTGTGTGTCTGTAAAGCTGTTTTACTTTTTGAAGGAAGAACAAAAGAAATTCCCAGAGACTGGATGGATGGATGGTGGACTGACTGGACTTCGACTGGAGGAGAAATTGTGTGAGAAGTTGTAGCAATATACTATTTTTATTGCTGGTTTACACGTATGCATTATGTATGTAGATTTTTAGAATGAGCTATGCAAGTTTTTCTCTTCTGACAATTTTCCTCAGCCTTTCCAGTGTTCGTCGTCCTTTTTTTCGAAGAAGAAAGAAGAAAAAAGGAGGACGGACGTACGACGACGGAACGGAGGACTACACGGACTGGTTATGGATTAGAATGTGGCTATTATATAGTTTTAGTACCTAGACAAAATGGACATTTCTCGCTGGTAGACAGATATTTTACTTCATAAATTCTACCTTTTTCTATGAAGAAAAAAGCAGATGGTTTATATATCGATACTTATTAGTAATTCAAATATTTTGATTAATTTTGAAAGCCTTCTAAATTGATGGACACTTTTCCTTCCTTTCGGCTTTTAGAGAATTTAATGCATAAAAAGAACAAAAGGTTTTAATATTTGAATCGGTCTATTCCTTGTCCATGCTTAATAAACGAGTTTTTGTTTTTCTGCATGTAAGAAAGTACTCGAGTATTGATATTGCCAATGATGATGGATAATGCTTCTCAACAAAACAGAATAAAAATGTGTCTTATTTAATACGTCAGCATTTTAGCAAAAATGTTTTAGCAAGACAATGTATGTGGGCTTAAAATGTTTTCCAAGGTTTGCAAATAAGTTCAACCTAAAATACTAAAATCCCTAATTATGAAATGGCGAAGCAATGCGGCTTGAGCAGTCGTAGGTAATTAACTGTTAAACGGTTTTCTGGATACCCCAGCTCAGGTTATTTATGTATGTATGCATTGTAGTTTCGGATAATTTACTATATAATTGTTTTTGGGAATGGTTTTTAATTCCTGGAATACTACATTTATTTCCAGACACATTTCATAACGGTTTTGATAATGGTCGAGTCTAGCCATATTTCAAAGAACTAATTGTAAGTATGAGCATAGCATTTGGATACGTTCACTATATTTTCTACGATGGTATGAGTAAATGATGAAAAATGTAAATGTACATACGAAAATTTATTCTTTTTTTACACTACAGCAATGAAAGTCATGGATGGGTGACTTAGTCCATAATTAAACGCAAAAAATTAATGGCTTTGCTGAAACGCTAATTTTTTGGGATAATATGAGTTTTTTATATGAGTGAAAGTCTAATATACTTTAGCATCTAACGAATGAATTATGATTACCATTGCATCAAACCTGTCATTTGCATACTTATTTTAAGACTAAATACGCTATAACATTTTTGTAATACATACTGTTAAGTATGGTTGAAATAAAATTGTTTAAACTTACCGTTTAGCTCTTTGTCCGATCTATAGTTGTCATCCGTTTTGTTTTCCGAAAAGCGATTAGAATTATGACGAGACGTCCAATTTGAATTTTGATTAGGAAGAAAACTACTATATATAATAGTTGCAGTGTCCGAATAGAAGAATAGAGATACGATTTTGAAAATTGGAAAAGTCCGATTGAAAGAGAAGAAGAGTTGAAGAAGAGAAAAAAAGTTACTTCGATCGCGAATGTTTCTTTCCTTATCGTTTCACTTCATCGATGTAGATACGAGCGAATTAATAGCGAGCACCGTGCACCATAAATACGTACTTAATATTTTTTAATTAGATCAGTCTCGTTTAGCCTTCCACTTCTTCCCGTTTCCATTTACAAAATCCCAGAGTGTGCGAGAGCAGCAGCGGAGAGATCTCGATCAACAGCAGGAGAAATAGTGGAGAGATTTTAATTATAAATTAAATAGTAAATCGAGTCTCCTTTACATTGTTGACTTCAATCAGCCTTATAAATTGTGTAGTTTAGCAATAATGATCCCTGAGATTAGCGGGACTATCGCATGATGGTGAAGAAGAAATCTGCAAAAGAATAATCCAAACAAACACAAAGTTTTTAATTAGTGGGAAGGTAATTAGATTCGAAAAACTTATTCCGCAGCGAAGCACTTTTAATGAAAGTCATGCATGAATCATGAATTCATGAAGAATCCTGTCAAAATGCATGTTTCTATTGATTTGATTTGGCTTGTTTTTGTTTACTCACTTACCTTCTTCTATCATGCAGCAAAAGTGGCGAAAAGGAAATAATATGTCCAAAAAGAAAGAAAAGTATTTTCTACGCAGAACTACCACCACTTTCGCACCTTTACCCTAGAGAGTTAGTGCCAAAGAGGTTTGTTTTTGTATACTATTTTAACGAGAGAGACCCACCATCATCATGTCGTTCACTCATCAATTAAACACAAAAGAGTAGAGCAGCGCGCAGTATCTTTTTCGATGTTGAAAAACTGCACTTTGTTCTGCAAAATTTGTTTAAAAGGCAAAGCTCTTTTAGGTAGGTATTTTCCTTTTTGCCAACAACTGCCACACAACACCATAAACAAATCAGCAACTCAATCGAATCCAAGATTAATTTTCTTTCTGTCCAAATCCAAAAAAACTAAATTCCGTTTTGTTCTGCCAATATGAAAAAAGATTACATAATAAATTAGGTAGAGGACTAAAACAAATCTAACGCGAATACTAATAACTTCCTTCCTGTTAATTCTAGTTTGATTTTGATGTATGAATTTTCGCAATTTACTCAGAAAAACATCAACAATAATAAAAATTTTGCGAACGAAATTAACTTAAATATGATTTCTTTCCCCAAATTTATTGTTGATGTCAAAATACAAATGTCCCTCTTACAACAATACAAAATGAGGTATAGAGAAGTAGTAGTGCTGCTGCTGCATGCAACTCAACAACAAGCAAAAAAGTTATGAAGATATTCGGTGATAATTTTTTCTAGATTTGCGTATTGTTATGCATTCGCAGTAGTATCTCTTTTTATCTCTTTGAGAGCTCCTTCTGTCTTTTTTCTGTCTTATTCTCAGAGCAGCAGCACTCACTCACAAACAACACAACAATGATCCAACAATAATAGTCCACCAACCACGACCACTACCTCTCTTCTCCTCAAATCCAATCCAATTCAATGTTTCTGTCTTATCATTATCAGCATAATAATCACAATAATATCTCCTTATGCATGTAAGTTTTATTACATGCGAGCGATGCGATATAGCAACAATATATACATTAAAATCTAAAAAGGTGCCAAATGAAATGACGAAAACCCTTTTCTTCTCAGCTCTTTTATCAAACTTTTTGTTTCTTTTTTGCTTCAGCTCAACTTTACTATTTTGCTTATGTTATTTTATGCTATTTTATATAATATTGCGATGATGTTGTTTGTGATGATTATTACCATTTACCCTCTCTCTTTTGCATGGCTAAAAATTTGTTACTTAATAATCCATTGTTGCTCTTGGTCTTGCTCTCCTGCTGCTGCTGGTGGTGGTGCTCTGACTGTTGTTAGAGAGAATTGTTCTGTTTCTGCTGCTGCTATGTTGTTGTTGTTGGCTCCTCCACTCATCCTTTCCTACTATATACGTACATTTAAAATCTACTCATTATTATTTCTTTTTTTTGCTTACTTTTCTTCTTTTCTTGCAATCCAATGTTTTGTGTGTGGTGGTGGTGGATTTGTTTTGTTTGTTGCCTGCTCACTCAGCTCAACTCAATGCAATGTGTGTGTGCTCTTCTGCCTGTTCTCTCAACTCTCAACTTTTCTGTTGCTGCCAGCCCAGAGAGCTCTCTGAGAACGAGAGGCGAGATTTTTCCCCTTTTCTTATTTACTTAATACTCTTTATCATCATCATCATGATGATGAAAATGTATTATATTATGGGACTATGTATGTAGTGCTTCCACATAATAATATATTACATTGCATTCAAATCCAATCCTTTTCATAGCTTCATCCATCCATCCATCTCTATCCAATCCATCCATCCCTAAAACCAAATCCGTACAATATACATAATACATACACATTCAAAGAATATTCCTTCATTTCAGCATTATTATTATCCTCGTTTGTCTACCCTTTCCAAATCTAAACCTTTTTATACCATAAAAACTATGTATAGTGGAGTAATGGTGTGAAATAGACAAGAAGACAGATAAAAGCAAACTGACTGAGCTCATCTTTAGCAATAATGTTAAATTCTTATTTCTATCTAGGTATATACCCAAATACGAATGTTTTCATATGATCATGATGATGATGATAAAAACATATGGGAGCAGTGTGCAATAAAGTCTCATAAGGATACGTTTATATTATTTGTATGTTTGCCCTTAGCGAAAAAAGAAATTATATAACTTTCGGCTTAGACTTTTCATGTTCATTTTCTATCATGACTGTGACTATAATGCACACATGGAAAAAAGTAACCTGTAAACACATAGACATCATCATCAGCAGCACCACCACCACCGTTGTTCATGTAAAAAAAAGTCCGTATCACCACCTATGTAGAAGGGAAATCCTTTGCTTAATATGTCTTATGAAAAAAAAACTTTGCTGTCCGACCGACCAACGAGTGGAGCTGTCGAGTAGAGTGCATTGAACAGCAAAAACTCCTTTCTCTCTCTCTCTCTCTCTCACTTTTTTCTTGCCTAGTCTTTTCATCATACGAAGGATATAATATGAACAGAGACAAATAATCTACCTAGTCAATGTCTTCCAAACCTGTAAACACATAGACATCATCATCAGCAGCACCACCACCACCGTTGTTCATGTAAAAAAAGTCCGTATCACCACCGCGCCACCACCTATGTAGAATCGAAATCCTTTGCTTAATATGTCTTATGAAAAAAAAAACTTTGCTGTCCGACCGACCAACGAGTGGAGCTGTCGAGTAGAGTGCATTGAACAGCAAAAAACTCCTTTCTCTCTCTCACTCTTTTTCTTGCCTAGTCTTTTCATCATACGAAGGATATAATATGAACAGAGACAAATAATCTACCTAGTCAATGTCTTCCACACACTTTTCTTTGCGTACGTACAGAGAACACACATTTCTTTTCTTGGGTTTTTTACTTGGTCTTGAGACTTGACTTAAGTCAGACGAGAAGAGTCTTTCTTCGAGTTGGAAAGAAAAGAGAGAGAGAGAGAAAAGGAAGAAAGAGAGGTAAGTTTTTGAGCTTTTATAGAATTGAGCGGAATTCGTCGTTCTCTGTTCTATATTCCTTATACTTTGTACGAAAGAAAGAGTTTAGCTTCTTGAGATGTAAGTAGCATACCTAAAAGCTATACCATATAGCAACTCTTATTCGTCGATCCTTTCTTCTTATTTTATTTCTTATGTAATATTGTATAATTTGTATACTTTGTTTGCATATGACTTGAGATACTACTACTACGACTAGAAGTGCAGCTGCCGTGCTTTTAAAATCTGTTGGTTTTGTGGCATTTGTTGGGAATTTGATTTTTTCCAAAGAATAAGAGTTGCAAATTTATGGAAAAGGTACATTCGTATGGCATAGAATCGTATATCGTCATCGTAGTAAGTAATTATCATATTATCTGAGACATTTCATCGGGGATCTCCCACAAAAACAAAACACGTACACAGCAGCAAATTCTTGGAAAAATGATGACTGTATTTACAGGAAATATATACGAAGCGAGAAACAGTTCACAAAGGTCAAACAAAAAATAAATTGTATTTATTTTTATTTTCGGAAATTGGGTTTTTTATGCAGACTTGTCAACTGTGATTGACTTTTAACAATCTTTTTAAGCCAAACAAGCAAACTAAAGTGAGAAATTTAAAAGGTTCTTGCACTTCACTCTAAAATCCCAAACATTGGAGAGCAGCAGCAGCTCAACATCAACAAACATACTTTTCTTCCAGCAGCATAGCAGCAGAACAGAATGATATCATAAAAGAAAAAGTAAGGCAAACACAAGAAATGGAGAAACGGTGATGGTGGTGGTGGTAAAGAGAATCATCAGCAGCAGCGCAGCGTCAAGTCCAACTCAACTCATCGTCAGTCTTTTAAAGTCATTTTCTTATATACCTACATACATCTGACGCTCATCTCTCTTTCTCTACCAAACATATTATCACCACCACCACCACCTTTGTTCCTTGTTTAACATGTACTATTTACATGAATTTTTATTGCCTATATAGCCATCCATGCCACATTGTTTATCATCCATCACGCTTCTCTCCTCTGTTCTCTTCGTTCCCTATGAAAACGTTCTGATAATCGGGTTTTAAAAGGCAGAGAGAAAAAAGAGTCATTTAAAAAATATTTCACATCTGCTGTTCCTCTGTTTTCCTTTTCTTCTTTTCCAACATCTTTCCTCTCTTTTCATCCATCCATCCCTACTACTTGCTTTAATACGAGTTGAGCGATAAGACGAAAATTGCTTTCCAATATGTACCTACTAAAGCTCACTTCTTTGATGATAGGATGAGACATAAGCGTAGCGTATCCAGCGCAGCATAACCCAGAAAAAGGATTAAGTTTAGTCAACGTATCGTAGGTATACAGATAAAATAAAAGTCTTTCCCTGCAAGTTTTTTTTGGTATGTTTTCTTATTCTGTAAATGTCTTTCTTCTGGCTACAAATAATCATAATAATCTCACTTTTTATTGCATTGAAAATCAGAAAGAAGATTTTTTGTCTTCGTTTGGGCTTGGTTTACCCAACATTGCATTGTAATGAGAGATGCTTCCTTCAAAACACATGCTGTGATGCAATCTTTTGTATGGCATGGTTTGGTTTCTTACTTTGAATTTTTTAAAACCAAAAGTCATCGTCATCATTTTATGGCTTTTTTAAAATACTCCAGCAAAACATGCAATATATTCAATAATAATAATTACTTTCTATTTTTCAAGCTAAAATAAAAAAAAACCTTTGAAACGTTCGGCGTTCCTCCTCTCAAAATTCTTCATGCATGGTTTGTCATCATCAGTCATTTTTATCATGAAGTTGAAACTTTCCTTTGCGTTCGAAGAATAGCATTGCGCTGCATTGCCATTATTTTATGAATTGTGTTGCAACTTGCATTTTTACTTGCAAGTAGCTTAAAATCTCGTATCGTTTTTACTTACTCAAAGGGAAGAAGTCTCCTTTTCACCCCCACTACTGTCAATCGAGCCGAGTCCTTGTGTTCTCTCTCGATACAGCTCAGCCCTTCACAAGGAAAAACGTAAAATGTGTACTTATATATTTTATGTACATCCACTCCACTCACTCGTATGACATGCCCCGTTTCTTTCGTTGTTGATGTATTAAAGAGGGCATTCACTCCAGCTGAAAAACTTTAAAATCGACAATGCAATGCAACTAACTAACTTTCATAGCTCATATGGGTATTTGTTGTTT
>JAHZNJ010000357.1:0-10381 GCA_027744475.1 Lepidocyrtus cf. sotoi NNG-2020
CAAGTCAAGAATGAGAGATAGTCGCATTCAGTTTCTCTGTTGCATCTTGTAGAACCATATGCAAATTTGCATTCACCTGTGTTTACGTCATGCTTTGTATCTGGATCGCAGACACACTTTCCAGTACTTGGGTAGCAAAGTGCGTGCTCGGTGCACTTTCGAATGGGTCCACTGGTGGCTTTTACAGTGCAATTTTGCCCGTGTTCGCTACGGCAGAGGTTTAAAACGGTGTGACGAAACATGCCATCATCGCATCCACAAAATCCAAGAGTATCATTATTGCTAGTACATTTTAAGGGATCACTCATATCAGTGAGGATACATGGTTTTGTGCCATCACCTGTGCATTGTTGCCCATACCCTTCGGATAACCCTTGCCCGGTTGCAATTGACAAGAAGCCAATCACAAAACAAAATACTGACGCCTTTAAAACCATGTTTACATAAGGTTAATTAATTTAAATTCTTTTTTGCTAGCAAGGAAGTTTTCATTTCAATGTTTTTAAAATTTGATACATCAACTTACCAGCATTTTAATCTTTCCTATTATGTATGTTAGCTAAATATAAGACTGTTTTAAAAAAAATAACGTAAGTGTGAATCAAACGAAGGTTCTTGAAAACTGTAGCAAAAAATTCAACCAATTTGTACCTCGAAAACAAGTTGTTTACTTTATTTTATTATATGCTGTAAATCTGGTTATCAGGATTATATTGTATCAGTTCCATGATCCCATGCTACGTAGTTGAGCATGTTATCTTATCTTTGAATATGGACTGTTTTAACGGAGTGAATCATCACCAATCAACCTCACCCCAGTCCAGTAGCTTATCTACCTGTTTTCCCGGTTATGGATATTAATGGATATGGATATAATTTTTATTCGTCCTGATTTTATTGTCCAAAATTACAACGCATGCATGAGTAATCGTTATTTAGTTAGTTGAAAGTTATATTTTATTACTGAAATGAACTTGAAGAGGCAGAATCCGGCTTATTCTGTAATTACTATTACTTGTTGGTATTAAATTTGGTAAATAAATGACGTATATTTGTGGCTCTAAAGGTAATTTTTAATTTTGTCTCGCCAAGTCGTAAACACATAAGGATATTGTTTCATATTATTGCATATTATTCTTCACATTGTTTTCTATTTGCATTCACAGTATGAAATACTTGAATGCAGACTAAAAATGCTGATATTATTTTTTATTTTATTTTCTGGTATTCTTTCTTGATAGATTGGCAGAATGTCCAAGAAACAGTGCAGTACAATTATGGCTGAAGCAATTGAGCAGATAGCTAAATCATTGATGATAATGATGATATGAAGTTAACTTGAAAGTTGGTTCGAAGCGAAAGCTATAATATCGAAAAGTTAAGTACTTAATTGCATGAAGCTTATCATGGTGGCTTCTACAAAGTCCCATTCTCAATTTAAATTACCAATCATTGAACTAATTCGTGACGAAATTAGAAACAATATTATTCATTTCAACATTCATTTCAACATTCATTTCAACATTCATTTTATTATTCATGTTAAAAGGTAAATTGAGAAATGGTGATAAATGACAAAGTGCAAATTTTGGTAAACAAAACACTTAAGCGAGGGATGGAATTTCCGCCATTTCTTGGAATGCAATATCCAGCCCAATGTGGGCCATACATAGGATTACATTGACATGTCCCCGTCAACATAGTTAGAGCAGAAGAAATGTTCCTTTCACCACTGCTACCACCAGATCCAGATTTCCCCTCTTTGCTGTTATTACCAGTCTCGTTTCCCTTTTCTCCTTCTGGAATCGGCACACAAGTGGAATTATCAATGCAACTTGGGTTCATCAAGTCTTTTCCATCATTTTTGCTCCCTTTACCATCATTTTCCTTAGATTCTTTATCATCTTCTGTGCCATTACTAGGAAGAGTGCAAAATGTGCCTACTCTGGCAACACACTCACGTGTGAATCCATAATAGAGCTGGGTCTCTTTATCCCCACACTCACATTTTTTAGAGTGGTTAGAGCATTTGAGAAAGCGGAAGTTATTACATTTGTCATGGAGGGGATCACAGTCAGATCCATAATCAAGCATGCACTCAACAGAATCATCATCAGCCACATTGCCATTTTCCATTTCGCTGAAATATTTCCATTCCAATGCCTGCCCAATTCCTAAAGTTTGGTTTGCTTTGCATACGCATCTATTCTCTCCGTTTACTTCTTTGCAATCAAAATCAGGATGGCATTGAGAAGAAGAAGAAGAAGAGCAAAGTCGTTTCAAGCCTGGTAAACACTCCATCAAGTCTTTTGTTGGGGAAAAGCCTTTCACACATTTACAAACCATTTGTTGGCCTTCATTTTTTATGCATTCGGAATTCAAAGGACATTAGAGATTCTCCAACCCCAGCATAATCGTTTCCATTCTTATTGCTATTACTATTACTATCACTACCGGACATCTCCCCAGCAAGACAGCTGCTTCCGAGAAAGTTTATGCATCTTTTCTTCTCTGGGTGGAAATATCTCCCTTCTTTGCAAATACACCTTTTCTCAGCTTCCGAGCATTCTAAGCCAGTCCCTTGATCACATTGCTCATCCTGTTCCGCTACCACTCCATCAGCAACATTAGTTAGTATCATCATTCATGATGGGACCTTCTGAAGAAGTTGAAGAAGAAGTTTCGTCATTATTATTGCTGCTGGAAGGAGTAAATGAAGAAGAAGTTGTACTTGGCATTTTCTCTTCTTCCGTCACGACAGAAGTAGTGATTGACGTTATCCCTGAATCTTGAGTTGTTGTCTCAGCAGAAGTTGTTGTCGTCGCTGGTGTAGCCATCGTCGTCGTTCCCGTTCCCTGTGGGTCATTTAACTCATTTTGGACACTACTGCTACCGCTACTGGTTGTACTAATATCAGACGTCGTGACTACAAATGAAGGGGTCGTGGTGGTGGTAGCACTGGCTGAAGTGCTCATCAACTCTGTTCTTGAGATGTCCTCAGTCGCTCCTTCAGTGGTTATTTTTAGCGTTACTTCCTCTCCACTTACGGTTGTTGATGTTGGTAGTGGAGTCGATGATGATGGTGATAATAATTCAGGAGTTTCACTTTGCCCCAGAGATTCAGTAGTGATGATAGTTGGAGGAACGGTAGTTGCATAAGAAGAAGCTGTGGAGGAAACCATGTCAGTAGTGGGAGGCATTGTCATTGCATCAGCAGCATCAGCAGTCGTTAATTCTGCAGCTTGCTTGGGGTTGGAGTTATCTAATGAAGGTGTTGAAAATTCCTTCGCTTCTTTCATTTGATCATCATCATGATCATTGTCTCCACCGCCGTTGGTGGTCTTACTCAATTCAGCCTCTATTTTTATAGTAGTAATGGTAGGAGTAAAAACGGAGGATGATGATGATGATGTCGTCTCAGTCTCTATTTTAGCTTCCTCGTTGAGCATCTCTACATTCGGAGGAGAAGTAGAAGAGACAAAATGATGCAAATTTAAGCTGTTGGAGGAAACTATGTCAGAAGTGCTGTCAACCTTAACGCTGTCGCTGTCATTTGCAGCAGCCACAGCCAAAGATAAAGTTAAAGCAGCAAAACTAGAAAATCTTTTAGAGAAACCCTTTTCCATGGAAGTGGAAGGATTTCCTCTAAAGTTGCTTTTGGTGTTGGTGGTGGATGCATCCTTGCTAAAGTTTTTATTGTTATGGGGTTTCTCCATTCGTGGTAATGAGGCTGCTGTTTCTGTTGATGTTTCTTCTGTTGAGGAGGATTCAACTTCAACTTTTCCTGCTGCTGCTGCTGCCTTTTCTGCATCCAATGCCATTTCCCTTGCATGATGATGATGCAACAGCAGAAGCATTTCACGCGGAACTGAATTCAATCCCTTGTCTTCTTCCTGACCTTGCGGCTTTTCCTTTCGCTGCTGAATTACTGTCATAACAGTTTTAGAAATTCCAGTAAAAGTTGTAGGAGTAGGAGTAGGAGTAATATTTGTCGTAGTAAAGTTTCCTTTTGTCAGTTTAGAAGCAGAACTGCTGCTGCTGCTACTATTGCTTAATATTATTTGTGACTTGCTCTTGTTTTTGCTATTGCTGTTAGTAGGCACGTCGACGACATCGATATCGATTGACCTTTTCTTTTTCCTCGTTGTTGTTGTTGCTGCATTAATTTTATTATAGTTTTTATGTTGCTGTTGCATTTTCCAGTTCAAATGTAGACTACGACGGTTTCTATTTCCTTCTCGGTTGTTGTAAATGGACATAGAAGGGGAATATCAATTTCACTTTTTCTGAGTGAGTGACAGTTCCCTTCAAAATTCTTCTCAATTTGTGTGACAAGGCTTTTCTCTCTTCTGCTTGTCTGTGTCGTTGTCCAACATTTTCCTCTTTTAATAGTAATATTGAAGAAGAAGGGAAAGTTCCCATTTTTACTTGACTCTGATCGCTCATCATATTTGTCCGCCATTTGGATGCAACTGATGATAATGGTGATGATGATGATGATATTATTTTGTTTAGCCCACTTTTCTCTTTTTTATATCCGATTATGTTCCCACTTCCCTTCTTCATGTCATCAGAATCAGATGATAGCGATGGTGGTGTTGAAAATTGCTGTAAGTTTGGCATGCCCTCATTCCCGACTTGGTTGTTATTGACAGGAGAAGGGAAACGTGTTTGAAATTTTTTATGATGCTCGGTTTCTCTTACTTTCATATTTGCTGCACGCTGAACTCCAGCAGCAGCAGTAAGAGAACTCCGTTTCTTCATTATTCCTTTGTGTAGAGCCAAGTCACGTTCCCTTTTCTGTGGTTTTTCAAAAGGATTATTAATACTGAAATGTATGAGAAAATGTCGTTGTTGTTGATGTTGATGTGTAGGTGGGCTTAGAAGAAAATCCCCTAAACTTCGTGAAGGTGGTAATGGTGGCTTACTAACCAATTTTTTAAATAAATTGGCGGTGATGCAATCCATATCCAGGTTGAGCAGTGCTCTTAACAACCACGTTTTAAATTCATCCTTGTTTTCTGCTTTGTTGGGTGGATTAGTTTTGAAATGATTATTTTTGTTAATGCTTTCAACGAGCCTCTTAAAAATATCATTATTATTTTCATTTTCCAATGTTTTTCGTATTGATTTTCCCAGTTTCATTACAAAATGGCACGGGCTGGGGCTAGACCCCCTTAGCAAAGATGAATTTGAAACGACGTAAATTGCAATTATAATCTTTTCTTCTCCATTTAGGGAATCAAGTAAAGAGCGAGCAATTTTCCATTTCAATACTTCGTCGTCATTTGTAGAATTGCCCTGATCTCGTTTTATGAGTTTTAATTATTCCGTCCTTCAGTAAAGATTTTTCCTTGGAATTATTATTGGAAATATTAATTGAAATTTGCAAATGAAGTCTCTTTTCATCATCGTTATCGTCATCTTCAACATAATATTTTCCATTTCTATTGATGAAATGATTAGAAAATTCTGCTGTTGAATGAGAAGAGGATTGAAACTTTTTAGGGATGATCCTTGAAGTTTTATTATCCATCATACATTTTAATATTAACAATTCCCTTAATTGATTTGAGCATCTTGAGTGAAATGAGGGCGAATTTTTCAAAAATGTCCTTGATATGTATCGTCATCTCCTGCAGGAGGAATCTGTTCAGATCCACGGTTGGTAAAATTGTTATCGGTTTTGCTGATTTGTCGAAACGTACACTGGACGTGATTTCTGCAATCAAGGATGATTTAGCAAGTAAAAGAACGCAAGGAATGGGTTGAACGGTGTTATTGAAAGAAAATGTAAACGTCATATCTGTAGGTGAAATAGATTCAGGTAGCTGCGCAATTCCATCAAGGTTTCCATCATTTAATGCCGAGGACGGCGGCACGTGCATTGTATTATTGGTACTTGAATTGTAAGGGATTTCATGATTAATGCGTGAGGTAGAAGAAAGCACACCTTCAGCAGCTTCCTCTTTTATATTATTCTTTACATCTTCGTCCTTCTTCTCATAATCCGATTTAGCTGACATTCGTTCTAGTCGGTAACGATCATTATTATGCTCGTTATCTGTTAATTTAAGATCCATAACTTGTTTAGCACCGTCCTTGTCCCATCTTCTTTCCTCCTTGTTCTTCTTCTTCTTCTTCTTCTGTTTTTGATGCTTCTTTTGACTGTTGTTTTTCTCGGAAAGTTTTAGTTTTGCAATCCTCATCAAATTTCCAGTTGTCCAGTAATAGTTTCTTGTTAGAAATGGCGTAAAAAGAAGAAGTTTGTGCACTTCTTCTGATTCTGATTCTACCAATGCTTTGTCTATTCCAACAAGCTCATCAGCAGCAGTAGCATCATCCTCGTCTTCCTGATAATGATGTTGATGTTGATGATGAGCATTATGAGCATTGAAAGATTTTGTTTCATTGAAACTTCTTCCTTCTTTTATCTTTGGTTTGAGTTTGCTTGGATGATTTTCCTTATTCTCGTTCATTATTACTGAATCTGAATGGTGATTAACTACAGTCGCCTGCTCTTCTTTGCTTGATCTTCTTTCTTCTCCAACAAAAAGAAGCTGTTTCACTTTTACCAAGAAGTTGTGGAGGATGTTGTTGACAGCAAGATTCGTTTTAGGAAGGAAGTTATTCATAGTTCCACTTGTTACGAGTCGCGAAGAGTTTTGGCTTGTTGCTGTTGCCGTTGTTGCAGATTGGGAAAGTTGTTTTGCTGCTTCTGCTGCTGTTGCTTTGCCTTTGGCATCTCTCCTTTTTCTCGTTCTTCTACTTTTTTGATTTTCTTCTTCTTTATGCAACTTTCTTTCAGCAATCTTCTCATCTCTGCGTGATGTCGCTTTCGCGGAATTTTTAACTGCATTGGCAACTTTAATTTTTCTTAAAATAGAAAGTGAAGCTGCTGTAGGATGATTCATCCGATTAGTAATGCTGTTTTGAGCAGATTGAAACTTTTTCTTTTCCGCTTTATTAGAGGAAAATATTGCAGAATAATGAAGGCTCGATGGAATAGATGATGATGATGAAACGGTAGTGTAGGAATAAGGATGATTAAAGGTATTGTGAGAAAGATGATGATGAGGGGAAAGTTGTCGCTTTTCTCGGTAACACTTTCCTTTTCCTTGTTGACATCCATTTGATTGAGTGTCTCCATCTAAAAATTGTAAAATTTGGAAATTAATGAATAAAAGTAAAATGAAATTTGATTGCTCATCTTCTACGTGTACAATTCACGATATTATGCAACTATAATGCGTTATATTTTCAATCTTACCTTTGAAGGTTCCGTTATTTTCAAAATATTTCACATCGGCGTAATGTTGCTTGCGAGATTCTGGTTGATGCAATTTTGGCTTGCATGTCTCCCCAAATCCTCTCCCAGCCTTTACCAACTGCAGTAGCGCAAACCCATTTAGAAAAAGCAAAAATACAGTTCTCTTTTTCATTTATATTGAAAATTAAGTTGGCTGAGCTTTTAAATTAGTGCAATTTTTAGGAGTAATATTGTATTGAAGTTAAACTTCAAATGCATTTAAATTTAACCGAATTTTTTGAAAAAAAAAATTATCTACTTTGTTGTACGTATACACAATTCGATCTGAAAAGTTATCTATTTTTCTTCTTCTGATTCAAATATTTTGTAAGGCATTTGATGGAATATTGTTTTTCATGCGGAAGGAAACAGAATTTTACTTTTTATATTTTTCAAAGTCCAATAAAAATTAAGTTGGCTGAGCTTTTAAATTAGTGCAATTTTTAGGAGTAATATTGTATTGAAGTTAAACTTCAAATGCATTTAGATTTAACCGAATTTTTTGAAGAAAAAATTATCTACTTTGTTGTGCGTATACACAATTCGATCCGAAAAGTTCTATTTTTCTTCTTCTGACTCAAATTTTTTGTAAGGCATTTGATGGAATATTGTTTTTCATGCGGAAGGAAACAGAATTTTACTTTTTATATTTTTCAAAGTCCAATAAATTCACTTTCTGTTAGCTTCACGCCCACTCAAGCCCAAGAAATGGAAGTGGAACGGCCAATTTAGGCTGAAACATAAAAAAACCGGAGAAGAAAATATGGATTTGCTCGCACAGTAATATTATGTANCTCGCACAGTAATATTATGTATGAGTCAAAAGGGGGACGACAATTTCAATGCTGCTGAATGCTGACAATCTAACCGGTCTACCGGACCGGTCTTTGAATATTGCATTTTGTAAACAGGAAACCAAGCCAAGGCAATAATTGTGCCAATAACAACACAGGCAATGTTACGCAAAAATGTGGAAGAAAATGAAGACCTCCACCATCATCATCATAAGTCGTTCGGTAAATATTGTAGCAATATAAAAGGATAAGTATAGATGTCTTGTTCTGTGAAAGTAGCTATTATTGTAAAAAGGTCAATAAAAGGGAAAAAAGCTATTACTTTCTGTTTCTGTCGCAGTTACTTTTATAGTATTATTATTATGGTTGTTACTTTGTGTGTAGTGGATGATAGATAAATGCAATCGATATGAAAATGGCTCAATAGAAACATCTAATGTCTGTATTGATAAACTTACGATTAGCCCATGATGTATTAATTAAGGAAATCTGAAAGAAATAGATAATTGAAATTAGAGTTCATTAGTACAGTCAAGCTCATTCTTCGACCATGTTACTATTTTGGCTCAACTAAAATATTACATTACTGGATTTGAGTTTTGGTTGAATTACCTTTCGTTTGTAAAGACAATCAAAATGGTAAAATTGTATTTGTGGCATTTTTGCTTTCTTGTATTTGTTTTCCATCAGGAATGCCAAAGTTTAGCTACTGGAGCTGTTTACTTAATCCAGAATCAGGGAACGAAAAAAGTAAAGCTACTTACTACACTGTCGTTGCACAATTGTGTATCAATTAGTCATTGATTTCCTTATCTCAATGTCAGCATCCTTGTAAGCCAAATAAAGTTTTCATTTGCAAAAATCTTTTAAAAAGTCATTTATTTCAGTGTATCACATCAGGCCCGGTAATAGGGAACAAAACAAAAACATTATTTAGAGAAGGGCTCCCGTTGACGACAGCTTGTTACAATAATTTAACTGACGATTCCTCCTACTTTGGCCAGCAATGGATCGTCAGAATAGAAAAAGAAGGTAAAAAAACAATCAATTCAAAAGCAATTTTATTTAACCGACAAGATTAACCTGATTTTTTATAACATACTCTTTTTAACCTATCATAATTGATTTTTAAAGATCCACTAAATATAACATTTGGTGCTGAACTGGCAATGAAAAATACTGTGTACAATGATACGTCTCTGAATACAACTTTTCATGGTGAGCTGGTGGCCTATTTTCCCCATCTAGTAAAATTGAAAGGGAAAGGGTTTCCTGGAAATGAAAAAGTCGAGTCCCATGAATTTATGATAATTGATCCAGTAACTCAGCAGTGTTTAACCGACGAAATGTAATGCAACATAGTGTAAAATTATCATGCATTAATCAAACCTAATTATTAAGAAGTTTTGATGTAAATGGGTAATAAAATGTTTTGTTTTAATCTAATATTTACAGAGGAGATCAACCAAAACCATTAAAATTCATGAGTTGCACAAAACAATCAAAAGAGAGTAGCAGAAACGAGGTCAATTTGCAACGATGGAATTTCACCTTAATAAATGAAATCGAAATGGTTCGTGAGCAACTCGAGAGGATGAAAAATTTAACTAATTTGGCAACCGTAGCTCACCCTTCTCCCCCGCACATCAAAAATCCTTCAAAAAGATGGCGGTTTAATACGCCAATGTGTGATGGTGATGAGCAGCAATGTCAAATAATAAAACCTAAAAATCCATTTTCTTAATAAAATTGCTGTATATTAGGGTAGACATGATTTTTATTGGCTCTGAAACTCGTAGCTGTGATGATGCTTTTGAAAACTCGAAAATGATAATGTAATACAAAAGGCATAGAGGCTACTATCGAATCTGTGTGTATACTATCAGTTAGCCTAGAGAATTAAATAAAAATTGCAACTGACGTAGAGAAATTGTTAACTTGATAACGTTAATGCTTGCATGAAAACTTTTAAACGACAATTTATTCATAAAATACTTAGAACTCTGTAGCAATTTTAATAAATAGACTCATTAAAGCCATTAAATTAATAGTTTTGTGCATTTAACAAAAGTATTTTTCTTTCAATCATGAAATCACTGCTCCATTGCTGTCACTGAACATTGTTTGATGTCATACAGTACTAATTGGTTGATGTCATATTGAGCTACGATAATAAGTTTAACTGACTGATGTAAAAGTTTCCACAATACGGAGAAATTGCAGTTATACTTTGTACAAACCATCACTATTTATTGTGAATCTATAATAAAGACTAAAG
>JAHZNJ010000358.1:0-11296 GCA_027744475.1 Lepidocyrtus cf. sotoi NNG-2020
TGACGCAAGCAACTATTATTATGCAAATTGGTTTAGTTTCTAAAAAACATTAAACACAAAACAAAAGGATAACTAAAACAAGGCCAGTTCATCGTGTTTAACCCGAAATTCATCGGTCCTACCAAAACCAAGTCCTACATTAGTGCTTGCTGATACACACATCACATCACACATTTGCATCTCCAGAATTACAGTTATCGTAAATTGAAACGTTTTCCATGTAAATTCAAAATTCACAATAAAAAATTAAATATTCATGCATGTGTGAAGAACCAGAGTTCGATTTCCTGCCAATAAAATTACAAGGTCGGAAACTTTAATCAAATCCGTTTTGTGAATGAGAAACCGAGCTTTCACTTTCGGTATATGTTTTCACTTATTCGACTCAATTTGAGCACAATTGATTTCTCTTATGGATTTTTGCCAATTTGTACCAAATATCTCTTAAAGAGTAAAGAGTTGCGTAACATCCACTTATTTGAATTCCTGTATCCCATTTGAAAAATTCATAATAAATGAATCCAATGAAAGCACGTTTTGATCATGCATATTTTATCCTAACAAGATTTTTGCATTTTCGATTTAGATTTTATGCATTTTAAACAAGATTTGATGCAGCTACCCATTTTAAAGTTGTAGTTAGTTGTAGCGTGTAGAAAGGCCGTAAGGTTTTTCAATTTAACGAATTCCAATCCAATTTACATAACTGAACCATTTCATTCCACTTTCATTCCAAGTTATACATGTGCAAGTAATTAGATTTTCTAGTCTTGGCAATCAACAAAATTGTTGCATGCTTCTAGGACTCTCTGATTAAATAATAGGTGAAAGCAATGTTTTTTTAGAAATCAGATGAATAGCAAATAATTTCTCTTTGAATCTAAAATTCTTCATTATATTTTGCTAGTTCCATTTTATCTAATAGACTTTAGACATTACATTGTCATCGTTGGTTGCGGTTGGTTGCTCAGTCGGATTGTTAATAGAAAGATGGCCGAGACCGAGACTTTGTTTATGTTTGTACATTAAGGTCAACAATCTTACATACTGTTCCGGTTCCTGATGCAGTTTTAAAAAATAAATATCTTCATGATAAGTGTTTACCGAATCATAACAAGCTTTATAATATTCCATCTTCCTTTATTAACTCATATAATAGGTATTCTCTTATTTTCAGGAAAATGGCTGTACTTTTCAACTTTTCTCATTTTATAAAAAAATTGCTGCTGTTTTTCTTCACGGATATTCTAAAGACCCTTNATAACAAGCTTTATAATATTCCATCTTCCTTTATTAACTCATATAATAGGTATTCTCTTATTTTCAGGAAAATGGCTGTACTTTTCAACTTTTCTCATTTTATAAAAAGTTGCTGCTGTTTTTCTTCACGGATATTCTTAAGACCCTTCATCTATTCTTATATGGCTTACTTGACTTCCCGTCATCCCGTCCCGTGCTCTGAGCTCACAACAAAACAACTAAATTCCTATTTTGTCTTTGTGTTTACCCTTTCCATATATCCTAGAACGAAATGCAAGAAACGTGAGCAAGTGAGCATTTCTCTAGTTCCACATTTCACATTCCTTTTCCCAAACAACTCAAACGATAATGGTTTGGACGTTGTTGGAGTCACTTGAGCTTGCTTCTTGCTTGAAGATTGGAGCTACCTAAACCAAAACCCAAGCCAAGACAAGTCACTGTGCGGAAAACACGATGGTGCAACCGGATACAGTCCCTCCAGAGACTTCATCGAAATTCATTCCCCTTGACCAAGGGAAAATGCGAAGAAATAAGAAAATACTACGTACAACAATAAAAGGAAAAGAAAAGGGTTTAACCCACCGAAGGCTCATCTTCTCATGCTTATTACTACAACACAAAAACTTCTTTTTCTTCTCAGTAATGCCAAATTAGTTACAAAGAAATACAAAATATTACTTCTTTCTTTCTTTCCCATCTCATCCTTCTCTTCAAATCCTTCATCTTCGTTTCATTTGATGATTTGTATTGTACGCCGCGTCGTAGTCGTGCCCTTCTGCGATGTGTCTTTTTCAGAGCATAATGGGGAAAATATTGCAGAGAAGAAAGTTAATTTTCCCAACACAAAAAAGGACCTCATCCCATCCCTTTTCTGTTGAACTTTGCTTCGCTGTCATCCTCTACTTACTAAATTATTAATATACTATATGGCAATTTTCCATAAGCTTTGACAAAATACCATCATTATTATTAGAACTGCTATGGCCCAAATCATGTGGACGACCCTTTTCCTGTTTTCCAATTTACTAATGTGACTCTTTTATATTTTTCTACTTTCCTTTTACTGCATAACACACTCTTATGAGCTCTGTCTGAAGTGTTAGCAAAAAATAACTAAGACGATACGTGCCCCAGCTTTGCTCTATTTTTAAGATCTTGACAAAATTACTTTTTAAAGGATAACTGTCCCTCCCACAAAATTATTTCTATACATTGCGGAGGGACTAACATTTGACTAAAAATAAAAATACATAAATGGAAAAATTCTACTTTCCCTTTTCCCTACTACTTCTTCTAATCCCTACGGAAAGAAATGCCGATGTGTATTCCGCATGGCTTTTTCCGTTACTTAAACATAATACTGCGTACTAACGCTAACGCTAATCATTTACAGAAGTACTAAACTAATGCGGATTTTTCATAGCTTTTTTTGTGGACGAGGAGGAATGAGGAAATGAAATGGTGGATGAACATGACAGAAGGAAAAACAGTTCCATTGCAGCATCAGCAGACGTCCCCACACACAACAAACAAAACAAGAAACTCAAAACAGATCTCTGACTGGCTAGGCTAGGTACTAATGTTTTGGTGGTGAAAGGAGTCGCTTTGAGTCTGCAAAAATATTAGAATGAAAACAAAGGCTATGACCGCTTATGACATGACGTCTGATTCTGACTCTATATTTTACTGGATAGGGTTAACGAACGCAACAGTAACTAGGTAGGTATATGTTACGAGTTTTGTTTGCTTGCGCACGAAGTGTTTCCCTTCTGTATTATAAAATTAGATTGTGAACAAGTGTTATTTACAATCAAGAGAAATCCTGATGTACTCATAAATCTTATATTAGGTAAGGTTTCTTTCTCTCTGCTCGTTTGTTGGGTTGGATAGGATGTGAATGAAATGCAAAAGTGGTCGTGTGAAAATGAAGTAGGAGAAGAAAGGGGAAGGAGAATAATAAACGATGAATGAAATTGTCGTTTCCCTTTTCACTTTCACACTTGACCTGAACGAATCAATAGGTATCCCTATCCACTACGACTACAACTCCTACTAAACCATTATGATAAAGGAATAATAAAGAAAGCACCAAAAAGGCATAAGAAAGGCGTTGAAATAGATAATGATACAAAGCTGCTGAATAAAGCTACTATTCTGGAGTACCATTACATGAAAAAAATCTTTTAAGAAAAGAAAAGTAAAAGGAGAACGCATGGAAAATTTTATTTAGCCTAACAGAATGTGAGCAGACGTCATCTGCAGAAGTGTAGTCGAGTGGTGGTTGGTGGTGGCTGTAAGAGTATTTTACTCTTATTAATAAAGAACTTGAATCGATTAATTGCGAGAACCGTCAGGCAGTGAAAGTAGAAGTTGGCTAGAAGAGAGAAGGAGTAATAATGGAATTATAAGAAAATGATGTTTCACCTAATCTGCATATACCATTATATTAGAAGAATCACTCAAACCTTCTTTTCTTCCCTTAACTGATTTATGCACAACAAACCACTTATTTGTACAAAATTGAGTGATGGTGAAAGATACGAGCCACATCTCATCCACATCCACAACAACGCTAACAAACTTTGCAACCTGCTGAGACATGGCCCAGTAAAAACTGACTCAACCAGGTTATATATTTTCCGGAACAAGTTCAAAGCTTTCTTTACTGCTAATTAACCTAGTAAATACTCCAGATTTCTTTCCTGTGGCTTAAATTGGTTTGTAGTGGTACGTGCTGGAGCTTTTGAAGTTGACAGTCGATTCTAGATGCGTTGCTTGCTACGGAAAATTTTACAGATAAACAATATCAAAATCTTCGGTACATGTGCCCCATGGTAAGGCTTGGTAGGTTTTCCATTGAGTTGGAAATAATCTTAACCATCAACATCAACATCGTTATGAACTAGAAGTTTACTTCCAACGATGTCTGAAAAGTGGAAAGTCGTGTTTCGGGTACAACCTTAAAAGTAGTAATTTACGTGTCTCTGCCTATGTAATTTTAATGTAGGTAATTTGATTTAATTGCTCATTTTGCTTATTTGCATACGATTTCTATTAGGAGGAGAGCTTGAAGAACTTGGAAATGATGAGGCAAAGGGAGAAACGGCAAGTGAATAAATTTTTCATGACCAAAACCTGAAGCTTCTCAGAATACCCCACTACTCCTATTGAAAAAGATGTTTTGTGTCCCTTTGGCTTGTTGTAAGTCGTACTATGAACTTCAGAAGTTCATTCACTCGCTAGAGTAACTAAAGAAATTGCTGACTGCTTAGCTTACCTTAAAAACATTGGTATAAAATATAGAAAGAGAGAATAGGACGTGAAGTGCATTAACCACATTCTGCAAGAAGTCAAGACAGAAATCTTCCTTGCCCACATTCACCTCACATTTGCAAAATTTTACGAGTTGTACTCTGTTTGCCATGTTTCTTTTTCCTGTTTCCCTTTGTATTATTAGTGAACAAATAGTACTACTCCATATCCTACTTACTAGTCTAGTTTGTATTCTGCATGTCACGCTTACTGGAAGAATGAACCGCTAAATGACAAGCAGCGTGTTTCTTTCTGGCACTGACGATGTAAAGCAGAGCTGATAAGAAGAAGAAGAAGTCAACAAAACATTTATTTTTATGGTTTCGATCTAATCAAGCAGCTTCCTTTAGTCACCAACAACAAAAACAAAAAACGGAATCCTTTGTTTTGTCGGAACTGTTCCAACGAACAACGTTGTTGTTGATAATGTTATGATGATGTCACTAAAAATAGGTTTTAACTTAAGATCTTATTATTCTGGATTAACAAATGTTTATTCACACAATAATCATCTCCCTCTGTTCCACTTCATTTCCCATTTAGGTTGAAAATACTAACAGTGCACAAAAAGTTGTTCTTTTGGCCACACAGTGGAAATTGACTTCTTCGGAGAATCGTATTTGCCTGTCTGAATGAACAAAAAAACCTTGTCGTTTGGCATTTTTTCAGCTGAAGTAAAATCATTGTCACTATTTTCTTTGTCCGTTTTGCAACCCATTTACAAAGATTAACAAATTTCCGGGAATTCATAAAATAATTTAGCTAAGTGATTCTAAACTAAAGAAATTCACGGTAATTTGCAATTTTTATTTATTAAATAAGACAGTAGTAATGATTAAACAGCAATGTAAGTTGTTACGTTTGTTGTTTCAGATTTCGTTTACTACAAAAGGTTGTTTCAAATGAAAGTTTCCATCTTCTATTTTAAAGCAGACATCCGTTATTCACTGTATAACATTATTTTCACGATGCGATGCTATAATAAATTTTCCGTGCATATGTACACCGTAATTCAATTCCATTCATCGCAAGATTTATAAACTGACAATAAAACTACAAAGTAAAATAGAAACCTTCTTCGAAATAGAGTTTCCTTTTCCCTCAGTAGAAAATTTAAGACTTATTAGTCTCGGAATTCGCCGGCGGGGTGGAACAAAATCTAATTTTGCATCTCAATTCAACTTTAGACGGTTGAGGTGACCCACTATTACCTTAATGCAAAATTGCTACTCAGGAATCCAATTCTTTTGGACCCCTTTTGTATGCAGAACGGCTCACTGAGATTTCTATTAAAATATGCTAATGTGACATCATCATCTTCATAATCTTCTCGTTAGTCCTTCAATTTTCCTTGCTCTAGCTTCTCCTATATATTTAAGATAAACGAGGGACGTACGTGAGCGGAATGCTTTTTACTTTACTTATTTTCCCTGTTACAATTCGTCTTCTAGAATCCTGTAAAAAATTACTCTAAGGAAGTGGCAAATGAAAAAAAAGCTTAATAATTAATGACATTTTAATATGTTGCACTAATGCACTATACTTCTTTCTCAAAACAACATTCCGGCACATCGATAAGAAAAGTGTATTTCTCTAAGTTTTCCAACGGAAGTTATGACAAAATGGGGTAGTAAAAATTCAATGCTTAAAGAATGATTTAAGGCATAGACGCATTTGTTTCTAAAAACTGAATAAACCCTACAAAGAGGCATTGTTTCAAAAATAAATTAAATATTTTGATTGCGACTTGAACTTGAACATGATTTGTGAGCAAACGGTACTACCTTTCATAATATACTGCCTGAAGATATCACAATGCGCAATGTTTCTCTTAAGCAAACATTACCAGTTCCAGTAATAGTTAATAGAAGAGAAATTTCCCAATAAAATTTCAAGGAAATCTGTCTCCACTCTTAGAATTCACGTGGAGGGATGGAGTAATTTTTCTTTTTAGTCGTTGGTACTGTAACGTAATTTATCTGGAAAGCGTTGCTGTCAAGTCCTCCAGCGACTAATGCTGACTATAAAGCCATTTGTACAGTAAATCTACAGTTTTTGAAGTGCATACTTTTGTTGTTTTTCAAGTACCTGCTATGCTAGGTTTACCTACTCACGTGTGCATTACATATTGGCAGGTTTTATTTACTGTAGACTATTGTACTCTGTTTAATAAAATGGATTTTATTCTGTTTTTTTTCTCCGTCCTTGTTACCAAATATGTAAGCTTAAATAAATCGTGGAAGTGCTGGTACTAATATTTGTATTTTTTCGAGGATATCATTGTGCAATGACAACAGTCACAACTCCACAAAACTTTTCAGCATTAAAGATATAGGTGATATGTAGAATTTCAGAAGAATTGGATTGACCTTAAGTACTTCACTGAAGTGGAAAGTAAAAAAATATCTAGAAATATCTAGGTAGGTATTCACATTTTCTTAAGTAAGTAATCTTCTGATAGAGCAAGGATAAGAGAAGTTACGATAAATTACTTGAGCCGAAGAAGTAATAAACTCAAAAGCATGCCTCCTTCTTAGCACCCTCCTTTACATCCTGTTGAGTTCGAGCTAACTATAGGTAATAACGCCGTAGCAGCGCACTAGTGGAGCTCTTTCCTGTTTCATAAATATTTGTAGCATGCCTCCTTCTTAGCACCCTCCTTTACATCCTGTTGAGTTCGAGCTAACTATAGGTAATAACGCCGTAGCAGCGCACTAGTGGAGCTCTTTCCTGTTTCATGAATATTTGTTTGTTCGCTCACAAGAAGGTTTAAAGTTAACAACAGAACAACAAAGGGAAAACAGGAAATACTAAACCTTTGAAGAAATGCAATCCTAATTCTTAAATTCTGCATGATTCGAAGATTTATTTTATTTTTTAAACTTTAATTCTAATAATAATAAAATACTTGACATGGTTGAAAATTAAATCCTGTCATGAAACGTCTTATTTTTAGTCTTTGTCATTCCATTCATTCTTGGATAATACAAAGAATTTGTTTGCCTTCTTTCTTCACTTCCGGATAATGAAAATGAAAAATCACAAAGAATTTCCAAAGTTCCAAAGCACTCATATCTAATTTCCTTTAAAAAATCTCTGTGCGAAGTAGGAATAAAAGCTAATGCCGTTTCTCTAGCAAGCAAAAAATAAGGAAGACACTCATATTTCCAAACTTCATTCCTGGATGCACTGTCCTTCTTTCTTCCTTTTACACATTAGTAGTCAAGTCATTGTATTAATATTACTCGTTTGAAATACGCTTACGCAGTATTTTTTATGTCTTGATCATCATCAACACTGACACTAAAAAGACGAACGCTAAGAAGTATCGAAAGAATGCAAAAAATAGTTTTTGAGTTGCACAAACAAGTGACCCAAAACAGTCTAGGTATGTCTTTTTTATATCCAAACTCCAAGCCGTTATACCTATCAATACCTATCAAGGTTTTCCCTTTCATTACTACTTGAAAAGACGTTTGCAAGGAAATTATGTCGATACGCAGCTCTGCTCTATCCTATTTTTTTTTTCTTTTCAAAACACTGTCAATTCAGACAGTAAATGTATGACGTAAGTCACTTTACTGTAGGGTCTGCTACTACTTGAAAAGACGTTTGCAAGGAAATTATGTCGATACGCAGCTCTGCTCTATCCTATTTTTTTTTCTTTTCAAAACACTGTCAATTCAGACAGTAAATGTATGACGTAAGTCACTTTATTGTAGGTTCTGCTTTATTAAAGACGATGAAGTTTTTATTTCAGACTAAAAACTCAAAAAAAGTTGAATTGATTGATTTGATACTCACTAAAAAACTCTTCCACTTAAACTTAAACTCGGCTGTCTGAATAGAAGGAACAGTAGGACGCCTTCATCAAAGCACAGAGGAACGCTTCATCCATTTAACAATACTCACCAAACGCCTCATCTTCATCTTTTTATTTGAAACCGGAGTAGGAAAAAAGTCAGAGGCTGCTGATATCTGTAGTGAGTGAGTCTGTCGAATTCACTTCACACACAACACCAACAACATTTTTATTCTCTTCTCTTCTCCTGCAACACTTCTCCGTTGAGTTGAGTCACAGACATTTCGCCCCTTTTATTAAGGCGGATGCTGAAGATGATGATAATTATGACATGAGAAGACATACAACAAGACAAATACATGCTGAGAGGCTATATGAATGACTTGAAGGGGGTGTAAAATATTGTGTTAAGAAAAAGAAGAAGTGTAAGACGATCTTATAAAAAATACTTTCAGCAATGTGGGATCTCCCTTCTTCGCCTTTCACTGGTATTCATCGTTCTTTAAAGACCACAGCAGCAGTCTTCTTAGCTCAACAGGAGCTAAGTAAAAAATCTCATTTTTCTTTCGGACAGAACAGAACAACACTAAATGAATGATGTGAGATGCCTTTTCCCTCTTCTTTTAAAAAAACTTCGAAGAATCTTTTCTTTATTTCCAGTTTCAGCTCTCAATCCAATATCATATTATTTTTTCTTTCACTTTTTGTTTGGATATAGTAAAACTCATCAACACTCACAATAGGAGAAGGAAAGCTTCTTCGCCGAAGAAAGTTTATTTGAAGTTTTTATATATAACAACGCATTTTTTTTCTTTCTCAGTCTACACCAAAAATCAATACTCGCTTCATTAACGTTAAACGATTTTGATTTATACAGCGGAAAAGCCGGAAGATTATGTTTACATAGTTCTTGTTGGAGCAAGTACAACTACAATGCCCACACGCCTGGAAGGAAAGTATACACACCGGAAAATGAGCTTAAGCGCTTCAATCTGCAACACTTTTTTCTCACTCACATGTTAAATTATTTATTATAAAACCTGTTCACGTTCCAGAAAAACAAAGGAAACTTAAAATAAAGTACAACAACAACCAGTTTACTTTATCTGTTTATCCTCGTAGGCAAACCAAAACTAATGAGAAAGAGTGTTGCTAAAACTGACAAACGTTTGTGTTATTTTTTTTGTGTAAAGATAATTGAATTGGATATTGAAGGAAACTGATTGATTCAACAAAACAATCTCTGTTATACACCGATTGACTAAATTCAATCCGCAAAAAACACAAAAAGATTTTCCTTGTTGTTTGCACTTGTTTGTTCACTCGTACTAGGATCTAACAAGATCCACAATTTCCTTTATCTTTCCCCAAAAATACGAGAATAGTAAATCGCAGCTATCTTCTTTCCACTACAACATTCATAATATGAGTTGATTGATATGCTCTTTATATTTTTTCTCACTCACTCACTCTTGTACGATATGAAGACAACAGCCAGCCAGGCAGGGCCAAGCCAAACCAAATTATTTCCAGCTTTGCTTGAAGGTTGACAGAAAACTGCTGCTGCTGCCGCTGCACATAAACTTGCTCTTGCTTCCAGTTTGCGTTTAGGGGAAACAATTGATTTCACCCAAACAAAGCCAAATCGTTCTTTCGATGTTTTCAATTATTTTATTTTCGCACACCACTACACTAGCTTGAGGGATGATGAAGTAGTAAAGGAAGGCATAAGCAATTTAGTTATGTATTTTACGTAGTTAAACTGAGCTCTTGAATTTATAGACAGAAAGTTTGCACAGAGTTGATCTCATGTCAATTTCTGGGAAAATCAATACACAAAAGCGTTCCACTAAACTGACGGTTTGAGTAAGTAAACAGTTTTTCATAGCCTCTCACTTCACTCACTCCAAAACCAAAAACATATTGTTGGGTTTGGCTTATCTCGTATACGTAACGTAAACGTAATATGAAAAATATGATGAAGAGTGAGCAATAGTCAACCAGTGAGTTGAGTAGAGTATGAGGAGTCAGCAGAATGAGACAAGTGTAAAGCGTTTTCACTTTTTCCGGCTAAAATTTCTGTTTGCAGTAGTAGTAAAATGCCATCACTGCTCATTGTGCCTGTGTGTGCTCACACACAAATTTTGAGTTTTACGCAAACAAGAAATATTTGGAAGAAGTGGAGGAAAATTTACTACTGCTGCTGGAAATATAGAAATAGATCTCTGTCTCCTTTTCGCTCTTTAAAAATGGTTGAAAAGACACGTTCACTCACAGTATACGAGGGTGGTTATCAATAATATTATAAATTGAAAAGAAATTGAACGCTTGTCTTTCCAATTGCGTTGAAATGTTATACCAAGAACACAAAACTATCAATTCATTGTTTTATGGTCACATTCACATCATCTTCATCTCACTATCTTCAGTGACGATTATCCTCACTATATAACTATGATAATAATCCGATGATGATCGAAAAGAGAGAACGCTCGATAAAGATGACTGAAAAAGGGCAATGCAATGCCAACTAACTATGTCAATAATATTTGGGCACTATGCTGCTGCCGTCGCGTCGTTGTGTAGAAAACTCAGCTTTTATATTTACTAACAAAGCAAATTTTTTTAGTGGTCTTTCCCTTTCCTCTCACACCACACAAACCAGTCACAGATACGGCATTTTTGCAATCGTATTTGCTAGCGCCTCTACAGCTTTCTAGTTTGTCTGTTAGAATTCTGTTTACTTTTCAAATCAGTAGGCTTTGGTATTAGGCATGCACTAGTTACTAGTTTAGTTTACACGGATCTGTGTAGTTTTTCCATAGCAAAACAGTCACTCAGTCAGAAAATGAATGCTCGCTCATGTGCCAAACGTATTTCGAATTTCAAATGAAAATAATTTATTTTTAATACAGTTTCTTG
>JAHZNJ010000359.1:0-16403 GCA_027744475.1 Lepidocyrtus cf. sotoi NNG-2020
CGGCCGGCTCCTGCTGATAGCTCATGTTTTGTTGTGATGATGATGTTGATCATGATGATTCTCCTATGATGATGTTGATGTGAATGTGAGTGAGTGAGCGAGGGTCTATAGCTCAGCTCTTTGTGCATTCTTCGATTCAGTCGCTATCTGAAAGTTAGCAAGTAACGTGGTCGTTCTGTACAAGCGTTGTTGTTGTTATTATTATATAACATTTTTCTCATAGAAATCTAAAAGCTCTTTAACTAAGCTTGAGAGTTATTATCATCAACTCTACTATCTATTAAAGAGAATTATACTGAATAAAGCAAGTCTGTTTGCATTTTGCATGCATTTTCATCACAATCTCTGCCTGTATTCCAGCCAAAAGATAATACAAAGCTTCATAATAAATAACTTTGTCATTGTCGGTAATAAAGCCGGGAGAGAGAGAAAGAAAGGAAGAAGCTTAGCTTAACTACAACCTTTGAAATTTCTTTCAAATAATTAATATTTTTTGATCTGAACTAAAATCAAAAGAAAAATATCTTCCGAATTTTACTCAAAAAGCGGAAAAGAATCAAAAGCGAGTAAGCCTATCTTTTAGTGAATGTGTATTCCTTTGTTGAATAAGAAATAAATCTCAAAAGGATATTATAGTCCATACACAAAAAATAGGCAGGAAAAAAGTTTCTTTTTTGGAAGCTTTTAATAATCCTTTCCATCAAGATGAGAAAAAGGATGGAAATTTTCTCTACTCAACTTTCACTCACTGCTACCACTGATACAAGTTATAATTGTACTAGTGCCGCTGCCACTGGAGGAATTTCTAGGAAATTGTTGGTAAGCGTTGCTGGGATTCATTTTTCCGCTACTTGTGCCAGAGAGGACTATGATGATAATCCAATTATTATTAGTGACTATTAAAAAAAATTTGAAAGGACAATTTCTCTTCTCGTAATTGCAATAGTGTTGTATAGTTATAATAATTATAATAAATCGTTTTTAATCAAGTTCAATTAAATCTCTAAAATTTATTAAAAGGACTTTCTCAGGAAATTTCTCGTGAAGTAAATAAATATTTTAACTGGTGCCAGTTTTTTTATGTCAGAAGAACCGGAAGTCTGTCTGTCAGTTTCACTGTGTGTATGTAAAGAGAAAAAGAATCTAGTTTGCATTTTAACATAAAAATACATCAATCATCTCAAAAGTGGTGGACGAACATTTTTTCTGTGTCAAGTAAAGTAAAGTTTCAAAGGAAAGCAAGTCACATTTTACAAATTGGAGGAATAGAATAAATTATAATAAAAAACACTTTTTTTGTCTTTGCCGAATCAAAATTCAGTTTTATTCTTCTTTCTCTTCATAAAATAAAAGCAGGTAAATAAAACTTCTTCTATAGTACTGTTACTGTTGTTGTTCATGTTCACTCACATCTTTTGTTGATCCACTCTACCCTCTTATAAATAAGTATACATTAACTCAAGTGACTTTTATCAATCACTCTCTGCGTGTCTCTCTTGTTTAGCGTCATATTCAATTTGTGTCAACGTCAAGTCAAGGAAAAGAGGAAAAGACATAGCAACTCTCTTATAAATAAGTATACATTAACTCAAGTGACTTTTATCAATCACTCTCTGCGTGTCTCTCTTGTTTAGCGTCATATTCAATTTGTGTCAACGTCAAGTCAAGGAAAAGAGGAAAAAGACATAGCAAACGTAAAGTAAGTACCTAAATAATAAATAAAACTTTTTCTTTGAAAAAAAAATAATAAGCCAAAAACTACTTCAGCATTAGCACCAGAAAAGATATTACATAAGTACACAGAAAGACATGTCCGTTCCGTTTGTCACCATTCGTTCATTTTCTTTTCCTTATTCTCTTGTTATTGGCATTCGTCGCCGTCGTCGTATACTGTTAAGTTAATTGGGATTTGGAATGTTGTCGTAAAAGCCAATATTAATACAAAAGCATGAAAAATTAAGTATGAATGTCCTCGATAAAATTTTGATAACTGTTTCATTTTCATCGTCATCACCATTATCATCATCATTCGACCCGACATCACATCGTCGTAAGTTAATCATACTTAAGCATACTACTGACATAATAATAGTAAGACAAGAAGTGTTGTTCTGTGAGTGTTGTGGCTCGTTTTCTTTTAATTGATAATTATAATTTTTCTTCTTCCAATTTTCTATTCCTATAAATAAATGACCATCATCACAATCCCATTCATAAAAGACATTTTCTCTCTCCTTTACTGAGCTCACTCACAACACAACTATCTCAGCTCTTTCTAGTTCTTGTTTGCATTTGCACATGATAAAACAGAAAAAACAAGCTTAAAAGAAAAGTTGGATTTGGATACTACGCAGTTGACTAAATCGATGCAGAAGCAGCAACGAACAAACGAGAAAAGTAAACGGCAACAAAACGGCAGTAGCTTTCAGTCATATAGGCTTAGGCTTAAACTTTACCATCATCTTCTTTCCTTACATCGCATAGGAGCCGAGCCAGCCGTGTGTAGCCTCAGCCTGGCCTAGAGAATATAGTACAAAACAGAGTCACAGAGTACTTTCCTTCTGCTGCTGCTCTATCTGCATCTGCAACATCATCATCATCAACAGCAAACACACACATTCGTATCGGCAAAACCAAAACAGAGTGCCAGAGCAGCCGGTTTTTCAAAAACAAAAATGCTCCATATATTTTTAAAGTAAAAGTGAAAATCTTTTAAAAAACTAATTTTTCAAAATTTTCACCACACAAACAAAACAAAAAAATATTCGGGAAAAATATCTTATTTAGGGAAGAGTCCATTTTCACTTTTTTACTCCTTTCCTGTGCTGCATTTTGATTGCACAGGAGAATATTACTTAACTTGAAAGAAAGGGACTTGGCACAAAGGATAATAATAATATGTCGATAGAATAGAGAGAGAGGAGGAAAAAGTTATCTCGTAAAAGATTAGGTTGGTAAGGCATACAGTACATTGGAAGTAGATATCTTCTCCCTCTCCACTTACTTTTTCCTTCAGCACTTTCAGCAGCAGTGTTTTTGTCACCTGTTCAGTGATACCAGCCAGTCGAGCCAGGATCAGGAGAGAGAGAAGGAGATCCCTTCTTTTCTTTCTTTTCTTTATCATAAAAGTATTTTTGGGGGAGCATCGTCATACCATCCAACTAACTCGCATAGCAGCAGAGCTTTTACACAAAAACATAATAACAAAAACATGATTCCGTTCGTTCGTTCGTAACGTTCTCCGTTCATTTTAGTGCGAATGCATTGTGAACGAGATTTGAGCTGGTTAGAGAGAGAATTGTACTTCTCCAAAAGCAAACATCCTCTTCCTTCTCTCCACAACAGAACAGCCTTGGTTTCAGCCTTTTATTACTGCCTATCCCATCCAACTAGTAACCCTCTCTCTTTCCTTTTCCTTTCTTTTTTTCAATGTTGCTGCTGCTGCTGCTACGTTACTTTACTTCGCTGCTGAAAGAGCCTAGTAACAGGACATGATGATTCCATTTTCCATGAAGTGAAGTTTCTTTCCAGTGTGGATCATTTTTTCACCATTCAGCACGTTTTAGTTATCTTTACAAAGAAGAGCAAAGCTGCTTTAACTGTAGTTTTTAAAGCAAGTTTCTAAAAGAAAGAAAGGCAAGCAGCAGCGCATACATCACTCTCACTCCTCTCTCGTGATAATAACAATAATAATGCGTTTTTTCTTTTTAAGTGAGAGTAAAAAAGTATACGGTTATAGTTGTTACGTTACGAAGAACATACCAAAACATTAGCAAGAGAATCCTCATCATCAACAACATGATCAGGTTGATGACGATGATCATTATGAAAAGCAGAAAAAAAGTATCTTCGTTAGATTTTATGTAATGTAATGCTGCAATCCACTGAACGTTCTTAAGAATTAGAGGGAGTAAAGAGGATTGCAGCCAACAAGTCGAGACTTAGATATTCTTCTCTTCCCCTGCCTGATTTTCTTTTAAGATTTCCTTTTCTCTTTCTCTCTGGCTCATATTGGTTTTCCGTCCATCCGTTTCGTGATACTGTTATTATTATTATGATGAACTTAGAAGGAAGGAATAATGGTATGGAAAGGGGGAAAATACTGCCGGAGGCTTTGTTATGCTGCTGTAGTTCAGATTTAGTTATGAAGAAAAAAATCATAACAGTCCAGCAAAAGCTAGTGCAGTCCATTGCCACCACCGCACCACAACACCGTAACGTGACCACCACTGGACCAGATAGGTAGGTATAGGCATATTGCAATGGTACTACTATTACTATACCTCACGAACGACTCTCTGTCTTTATGGATGTGGTTTGGCTTGGTTTAGAGGGGAAATGGAAAATCCCTTTTAATAATCCAAAACAACAACAATAAACAAAACAAAAAAAAACATTTGTTGAGTTGAGTCTGACTCTGCTGAACCGAGAGCCGTCACACTATCCTCAATAATCATATCGTAAATATCATCTTTACTCTTGGAATTCTTTTTTTGTTTGGTTTGGGTACACACAGGTAGGGTTAAAGCTGAAGTTAAGCTGTGATGTTGTTGATGAAGGAAAGAATGATGAAGGGCTAGAAGGCTACTATGTCATGTCAGGTGAGATAGGAATAGAGGACTAGGCTCATGTTTATTGCCTTCCTTCCCTGATAGGATTTTGTTGTTCATGGCATGAATGCATGGCACACGGTCTTGAAGTTCAATGTTAAAAATAACATTTTTTCTCTTATCTAAAAATTGTATTTCGATGGAAAAATGATAAATGACGACAGAATATTATGGAATATTGCTTTTAGTGTTTGTAAAATGTAAGTAATAATGATCTCCCTTCGTATTCCTCCTTGGTTTAGAATTTTACAATAGCTCAAAAGCAGGTTCACGTAACCCTTCCTTCATCTTAGGTAGAAAATATTTTCGGAGGGAGAAGGACACAGCAGCAGCAGCAATAATGATAAGTGATAACAATAAAATGACTACAACAGCAACAATGCATTAAAATGCAATGAAATGACTTTGGTCTTGGTCTTGGTGGCAGCAACAGGATATATAGACGCAGGCGCGCATATTAATCTTTTAACCATTAACGAACACTTTTTTATTCCCTCCTTGCGAGCCGGGGTGACTGACTAGTGACTAGCATAAAAATGGTTTAGAAATTTTTTCCTCTCTCCCTTTGGCCCTTATCGATTCCATTCCATTTTTCCGCAGAAAATTCGGTTTGGAGGAAATAAAAAAGTAGAAGGATAGGAGAGGCTAACTAATTGTTCTTAAGTTGAACAAGAGCCAAAGACCTCTTCTCTTCAGCCGGTTCTTTCCTGCTGCCGCTCGCTGTAGCTTACAATTAGATAGTTGTTTGTTTGTAGGTCTGGCATATGTTGTTCTGCAGAGCAGCGAAAAAGAAACGAAACAAAGGATGCAAATGAAATGTAGTAAAAGAAGGAAAAATAAAATAGAATAGAGGAAATTGGGATGAAATAAATAAAACTGGATTAGGTTGTTAATACTGATTGAGGAGGAGGAGGAGGAGAGGGATGAAGAGGCAAGTTTTTCATTTAGTTATAGTATTGCATTGCATTGCATAGGCAGAAAACCATTTACTTTGCTCTTGTTCTGTTCAAACTTCAAGTAGGAAGAAGTAGAAGTAGTCCTCTCAGCAGATGCTCAGCAGCACCACCAGGTAAACAAAGGAAAACATTCAAAATCAAATGAACAGCAGAGAAAAGAAACCAACGACCGACCGGCACAAGTAGCAATTCTGCTATGCTTAACTAAAGTAGAGTAATATTTTTTTTTGGAAAAAATGCTGATGTGAAGTGAATAAAGGAAGCCGGGTGGTGGCTGCTGCTACATACTGCTGCTCATGTCTACCTCTTCTTCTGAACTTCCTTTTCTCTTCCCAATTTGTAGAAAATTCCGTATTCATAGAATTTTTGTATTTTTACAGCAGCACCACCAGGTAAACAAAGGAAAACATTCAAAATCAAATGAACAGCAGAGAAAAGAAACCAACGACCGACCGGCACAAGTAGCAATTCTGCTATATGCTTAACGCGAACTAAAGTAGAGTGATATTTTTTTTGGAAAAAAAATGCTGATGTGAAGTGAATAAAGGAAGCCGGGTGGTGGCTGCTGCTACATACTGCTGCTTATGTCTACCTCTTCTTCTGAACTTCCTTTTCTCTTCCCAATTTGTAGAAAATTCCGTATTCATAGAATTTTTGTATTTTTCACGTGAAGACTATTGACAGTTGTTGGATGATGATGGATGATGAAGATAAATGAGATCGGCGGGGCGGATGGAAATAGAATTGGAAAAAAAGTAAACTCTGAAAAAAAGAAAGACTCGGTCGTGTCTTTTTGGTCGAAAAGTTGTGTATATTGCATAACATACTTTACTTTAACTACTAAACTTACATTAATACATGGACTCAGCGAGCCCGACAATCATCGCATCCCATCACATCACACATCACATTATCATCATCATAATCATAATATTCCCAAAATCCCAAACTTGAACTGTAAATATACGCTTAGAACATTTACTGATGATGATAAATTAGAACATTTCATGCATAATCTGCCATGTTTAGATGGAGAGTAAATATGAACAAGCATAATTGATGATGATGGTCTTTGTCCAAATTATGGCTACAGCAGCATAGCAGCAGCAATAGAACATGATACGATCATAATTATGACCAAAAACTGACTACGAGGACATTCGAATGCTGATGATTTTGACGATGATGAAAATAATAACAATATTTGGTGGTGAAAGGAAAGGACAATTCTTCTGTGTACTTTGCTGTGTAATATCATATGATGGTCGGAATAATAATATGCTAATGCTATTTTTCTTTGAATTTGGTATTGACATTGCGTGGGAGTTTAAAAAAATATTATTAAATTAAACTAAACTAAACATAAAATTTTATTTTGTTTTGTTGACAAACGTGATTTGCAGGTTCATCATCATCTCAAAGCGTGAACATTTATTGTAATACAAATACCTAGTAATACAAACAGCTGTACATCCTACGAATCCTACATCAAGTCGCATCACATCCTACAAATTTTATGTAGATGAGTTGAGTGAGTGTCATTGTGTAAAAGAAATTGCGTAATATGCAAATATAAATATTTCATGACAGCAGCAACATTTGTATTCAACAAAGTAAATTTGTTTTTGAAGACGTTCAGTCTACTTTTGCACGACAGCAATTACTTTGAAAAAGACAAATAGAGCAATAAAAAGGAGAAAAAGTCAGATAGAAAAAGCAGTGATTTTACTTAATGCTTACTGAAGTTAAGTAAAGTAAATGTGCGCGTATTAAAATAATAAAAATTAAGTGTGAAGAAGATTAAAGGAATCAAAATATTCTATTGAAGAAAAGAAATCCTTCTTCTTCGTGAAACGTGATAATGTCATCGACGAAAAGATTAGCGAAGCGTTCCATTGTTGGGACACGGATCAGTGGACCACTCAAGGAGACCGGTCTCTATCATCCCGGGGTAAGTAATTATAAATTATAAAATGTATGCAAATGCAATAGAAAGAAGGGCATCTTATAATATCTTATGCAAATTCTAATGGTAAAATTTGTCCTTCAACAGGTCATCATAGGATGCAAGAACCCGGACGAATTCGTCCTCAACAACTGTCACACTGGGGTCACTCCCAATTCCAAATATCGCGTCAAATTTGATTCAGGCGAGGTTCGTGAGTTCTCCGAGGGGGAGCTCGTTGGACCGGGCTTTGGGAACGTGAGCAGTTTAAAGTTGAAGCCGAAGCAGAAGGCTTTCGTCACTCATAATGGGAGAGAAGTTTGTGGAAATGTTGTCTACCATCGCCCTCAGATTGATGAGGTTCTCATCAATATTCAGCCTCAAGGCCCGAACGAGGTCAGTCTATTTTAAAAACTTTTAATTCTACTATTTACACTCATTAATTAGGATTATAGTTTTACACTAGAATCACTTTACTTTTACTTAATAGAATAGAATTTTGGCCATCATCAATGCATTGCTTTCACTACTTCTGCGCGTGACAATAAAAATGCAAAAAAATCTTTACTAAATGCAAGTTGGTAATAAATATATGGATTAGATTGAGAGAAAAATAGTTCAGAAAAGATTTAAGAAGCCGAACGCAAATAACACTTCCTCTTCTTTTTCTTAAGATTATCGTAAACTTTTACAATGTAAGCCTCAAGCGGAATCATTTTATCTTAACAAGCGAGAAGAAGGCCTATAAATATAAATGTCGATGTCGAACATAAATAGAGACAAAGTAGTAAAAGAGGAAGTCAACAGAAGAGAGGAATGATATTGATACATCTATGTCAGTATAAAATTCTCTCTATCTCTCTGGCGTTTTTTGCTGTGTCGCTGTGATGAATGCATGTAGCCAAGCCACATGTAAAAGTGCATTGACTTTATTTTTCCGAGAGTTTGTTGTTGTCGATGCTGATGTTGATGATGTTGTTGGTGGCGTTTTGTTTGTTACTTGCAATATGCATGCATGACACAGCCCACCACCAGTATTAGTATTTATGTTCTATTTGGTATAATGAATGCATTGCATTGCTGTAACTCAGCGAGTGAGGAGAAGAGAATGAAGAAATGAAATGAAATGCATTTAATGTTTTGGGTGGAAACATCCTCCGAAAAACGGAATGCGCAATTCAGTTTTAGGAAGAGAGAGAAACTTCCGTTCAGTTTAAGCAAAAAACAGAAGAGCGTTTTCATTTTGATTTGGCTTTACCACCAACAACACACCACCACCGCCACAAAACCATCCCACCCGGCAACAACATAACATATTTGCACACGAACCAAGGAGAAAAATACCTTTCCCGTTGTTATATAATAGGGAACTTCCCTAATAATAATAATGCAATAGGAAGAGTGAAGCTCTCTATAGGGATATTATTTAAGCTTTTCTTTCCCACTCTCTGCTCTGGAACAAGTTTCCAGCGGCAGCAGCAGCGGAAAGAGGAAAACGTTGCCAGAGCGCATGTACAAACAAAAAGGTGCATTGCATTATTGCTTGGCAGCTATGATGCTTTTACTGCTGTTCCTGCGTTTTGGAAATTGGAAGCCAAGCCAAACCAAAACCTACTACGTAGTAAGCAGTAACCAGCAAGCACTGGGCCAAGCACTGATTCTTCTACAATATTCCATCATAATACTACCACCAGTAATGCAAACTTAAAGAAAAGAAAAATCCATGTAGCAACAAGCAACGTTTGCTTTACTTACGACTTACATCATCATTCATCCCAGATTATAAAACTTTCAGAAGAAGCTTAAAAACTTATAGACTTATTGTGCTTCTGCTATATAACATGTAGTAATGTATACCTACAGTTCCAAAAACGGTAACTGTTCCTCAATTCTTCTTTCCTAATCTCATTAAAAATGTATTTGGAGTTTTTCCTCTTATACTTGAATAAGTTGAATGCATATTATGTACCTACCTACCTACATCCGCATCCATACCTTCACTTTTATTACCTTAATGTTGAAACTTGTGAGAGAAGAATATATTGAGTTTGATCCAGGACAATAGATAAGGGATAAAGTATCATCCTCAATAATCCTCATCAACATAATCACCCTTTTATTATTATTATAACGATTAACGAAACTTAACTTTAATATTATCAAGAATAGAATAATACGTACATTACGTTAATATGGCCCTCTTTCTTCCAACATTTTCGACTCAATAACATACTTGGCTGTTCTGGTATGATCGTCTCTCCTTCTGCTGATGATGATACTCATCATTCTCATTTACTAAAAAATATCCAAGAAAGAAGAATATGTTCATTCCTCTTGACTTTGTTGTTGTTGTGGTGGTTGTTGTCAGAAAATTCTGAGAAGTGCAGCATGATGACGATGAAAAGAAGAAGAGCATGGCAGAAGTTCAATTTCAAAACGACGACGAAACCAACTGCTGCTGAACCAAGAGTGAATATCTGTATTCTATATTTTCCTTCATAAGTTAAGTTCATCTCATCATCGTCATTCTGAAAAACGCATATCATCGTGTACACGTACAGTGCAAGCAAGTGTATAGAATTTTCTTCTTCCTTCGTTTATTTCTCCGAGAGAAGTTGAATAAGAGAGAAGGAGTGTTGTTGTTGTTTATCCAGCCTTTAGGCATTAAAAAAGAGCATGAGGAGAGGAGCCGAAGCCGGCCTGAGAACAATGCCCTTACTCGCTCACACTCATGAGCCAGGCCAGAGGAAAGCAGCAAAGAGGCACATACTTCCACAATCCACCAACAACAACACCGCAATAAACATAACATAACGTTTCGAGTTTGAGCAATGTGTTGCTCCTCTTCTGCTGTTGCCGTTGCTATTGCTGCTGCAATCATAATAGTACACATAACCACTTTTTTATTCCTCTCTTATCACAGTTTTATTTATACACGTTTCTCCTATTTAAAAAAAGAGTTGTTGCTCCTTTTTCTTCATCCAACTCAACTTACTACTACTGCGTTTTTCTTCTATCTATAAATAAGCCTGTAAACTTTTATAAATAAATATCTTTCCTAACTGCTCTTTTCTCCTTTCCGATGCGATGCAACAACAACAGCAGCAGTGGCGATGAAGAAGACGTTGTTGATGCTGATGATGATGTTTGATCTGATATAAAAAGTTTGAGAATGCACGTACTACACATACTTAATAGTACTAACTACGCAGCTGTAAGAAAAACAAGTAAACATTCTCATTTTATATGTAGGTAGTTGTTGTTTTTATTCTCTAAGCCGTTTTGGCATGATATGGCATGACAGAAGAGAGAAAGAGAGAGAAAAGATCAGAAAGTGCAACAGAGTGCCGAGCGCCACGGTCCATGTAGCAGTTCACTTTTTCCTCCTCAAGTGCATTGTCAACAAAATCTTCATAATCTCTGCTGGCTTTGTATGTAAAATGTAATTATGCTTGGTTTAAAAGGACTTTTTATGTTCTGATTAAAGTTAGAGATGAGATGACAGTCAGCCGGCACACATGCATGCCATGCAGTAATTGCTGCTGCAATGCAAGTTCAAAGTTTTTATAGATGAGAAAAAGATGATTATTTAAGCTGGTTATTTCTCTCTTCTGTGATGTGATACTTGTAAAGTTGGTTAAGCAAGCACAGCACACACACGAGCCAGAAAAAATTACTAACGAAATGAAAAGAGAAGAACAAAGAGAGAGGGAGAAAATCACATAAATTTTACAGCTCTTGCTTGCTGAACTCTTTGCTGCTGCTGCTGATCAATGTGGCTCATTATCATCACTATCATTGTTTCATTAAGCAATCGTTAAACTTTTATGCAGCTGAAAAAAACGGCTTAAAAAAGTTAAAGTTTAGTTTAACGAGGGATTCAAACATTCAGACAAAGAGTCTTCTTCAAAAGAAAAGTTTTATGTCGATTTCCTTATTTAAGTATTTTCCGCAAGGCTGCTGTAGGTCATCACCGACATTTATCTCTCTCTTTGCTGATAAAAAGTCTAAAAAGCTCGGGGATTTTTCCGCCTTTCTCCTTTCTACTAAGCAAAGCAAAAAGCAAGCAAGCAAATAAAAGATTATATTTGAAGATAAGCATCTTTCTTTTCAAGCCCTCTTTCTTTCTTTACTTTGCTCACTTTGTGTTTGACTTTAACTTTACTTTGCTGTGGCTGTTTTTGGCGTTTGCATAGGTAAATGTATATCTGTCTGTATAATAATACTATACACGAGCATAAATATCTTGATGAGCTAAACATAATTCATGCTAGTTAACTCCATAAAACATAGGCTTTGCCTTGTTTGTCTTCAATCGATAGGATCATCATCCCCACACCACCACCACCATCATAGCTAAAAGCATTCACCTGTTTAAATGGTTGCTCTTCAGTTGCTCATCGCTTTATCATCATCAGCAACAGCGTATCATATCTTTTTAAAAACAAAATGAAACTGCTGCTTTGATGGGCGTTTATAAGCACGTTAGTTTTATATTGTCTTTCCCTTAAGATAAGTTAAGAAGAAGAAGAGCATTTTATAGCTGAGTAATATTAAAAACATCAATGCACTTATATTTATGCGCTTGCATTAAATTAGCGAAGAAGTAAACTGTTTGTTTTTATTAAGATTTTGGGCAAAGCTCCGTAAAAGGGAATAATCATCTTTTTGTAAGTTTTTACTGTTATTTTTGCGCAGAAGGAAGAAGAAGAGCGAGAGAGAGAGAAAGAGAAGGAAAGGAGAATAGAAAAAAAATCAGAATCCAATTATGCTCCAATTTGGAAAATGGACCAAAAACAACAAAACGAATTCATAAATTCAAAATCATAAATTCGTAATTGCATTTAAAGAAATTTAGAGTTTTACATGACTCATGCTTGCCTTTCTTGCGATCGTTCGTTGATCGTTCTTAATTCATACTTTTGTTAGTTTTTCCGTGAAGCTAAGAAAACCACCAAACCAAACAAAATGTGATGAATGATAATAATGAAATGAGTGAGTTGTATTTGTGTTTGTTGAATACGACTTTTTGTTAGCCCGGATGAGGGATGATGACGAAATTTGAATGCAGTATGACTTCATTTCTACTTCATTCTTGTAAACTTTAATAATTTTCGTAAGAAATAGCCGAAGTTTCCTTGTGCTGATTGCTGAGCTGCTGATGCAACAATAATGTGAATGTACCCAGCACAACAAAAGTGCATTTTTAATTTTTCAAACCCTTCCTTCAGACTCAGACGTTTTTGTTCTGAAGAAGTACGTCGTAGTAATAAGTAATCCGGTATTTTTCTCTCTACTGCGTAACGGATAGGAACAGGATACAAGGCTACCAGAAGAAAAGAAGAGAAAAGGAGTAAATGAATGTATGTGGTGCGGTGGTTCTGTGTCTGCCTAAATTACTTTATTTACTTGAAACAGAAACAGCGTTGTTTTTTCTGTTGTTTGTTGTCCCTTTTGCATTATCGTTGTTCGTACATAGTCATAAAGTAAAGTGCATTCATGCAATCATCTCCTACTCATGATTATGATTCATGACATGCATCAATCATCCTACGACGAACGCAATGAAAACGGGAAAAAAAGAGAAGAAGAGGTGGAGGAGTAGAGGATAATGAGTAACAAGTGCAGAAGCACATCCGTTCCATTTGCATTAAGTAATGATATTGCGGGGAGTCCACCTGAAAAATTCCATTATCATCCTCTCTCCTCGATCCTAATAATCATTATCAGGAGAGTGGGTTTTATTTTATTTTAGACTGAAAAATGAGCAGAACAAGTGTCTGTCGGTCGGTCGCCGGGATCGGTCCGTATATCCGCGTTTGCCGTAGAGATACAAAAAATATACTATTCCATTCCATTAAATACTGTTTGTTTCTTTGTTGCAAAAACAGAGAGAGAGAAAGGAGAGGCTCTCTTTTTGTCTATTATTTCTAGTATCGCTTTGGCTTTAGCGTTATTATTATTGCATAGCCATTTCTGCCCATTCCATGCATCGCTATTGCTATTTTGCTATTTTTTCATGACGATGATTATTGCGTGTAATGCATATTATAAAACTGTTGTTTGTTTGTTTTGTTTTGCAATTTTCTTTCCCTTTATAGTGGTGTTTTTCTTCTTCATTCTCAATTCTCATTCCTTCATTATTCGTGTTTCATGCAAAGCAAAGCTAAACACTCACAGCGGCAGCACAGCGGTAACAACACCAGCAAGAATTGGATGGAAAAATAAAGAGAGAGAGAGAGAGAACAGAACAACAGAGGGACATGATATCAGGCATGCGACGTCAGTGACCTTTATTGCCAAATTACTAAAATTACTGTTCAGTAAAAGCTTGGAAAACCATATAGATACATAGTTGGCAAATTTTTAGAGTGGACACAGCGAGGGAATGTCGAAGGGACATTCCGAATGCGAATATAATGATATGAATCGAATTCGAAAATAGATGAGGAAAACTTTTTAAGCTAAAACAAGTGTGACATGACATTAGAAGCTTCATAGATATGTACAAACGAACATCTCAAAATCATGACATGAAATGATATGATATGATGACCATTGTTGCGGTTCCCACACGTACCCACAGCTTAATATGATAGGAAGGGCTTACTAATGGATACAGCATATTTGTAAAAAGTTTTATTATGCTAGAGTAACAATGAGAGTAACAATGAATATTCTTTTGTTGGTGGAGTAGTAGGTAGCGTAGTAGAAGGTATGATAATAATGACAATAATAATTTGCTCTTTCAAGATGATTCTAAAAACTAACCGCGAAATATAGTTTTTGCAACCTTTTTTATTCATGAATTCATGCCATAGTGTCTTGTGAAAGCTCAAACCAATAATTTAATTCTTGGAAAAGTAGTAATCATTCATTTTTACATACACACACACACACAAGAATATTATAAAGTGAAGAATATTTTATTATTTTGCATCAGTCATCTTTGGCTATGGTCATTATTCACATCTCACTCACTCACACAATCATCATCATCGCGGTCGGTCGTCGTCATTGCATTTTGGGAAAAGCCAGAGAATGCAATCATAATACATTTATGAATAAGAAAAAGCTAGAAAATTCTGAAATATGAGTAAACTTAAGTCAAAAGCTCACTTCTTCTTTTTTCTCTTTCCTCATTCTTCATTCTCTAGAATAGTAATTACTACAACAGCTACTGATGTGAGCATTATCAATAAAAGTTCAAACTTCTCCAAAAGTCCAAGTCCAAACAATATTTTTTGGAGCGAGTTTCGTCCAAGTGTTGGTTGAGGTTGAGTAGTAACAGCAGTAGCAAGCAACAGCAGAAATGGAAGAGTTTAACTAAATTGGCAAAGAAGAAAGCAATGACCGCGACAGTCAAAAAGCCGATGAGAGAAAATTACATTGAATTCAGACACACATGTATAAAAATATTCATGGNGCAAAGAAGAAAGCAATGACCGCGACAGTCAAAAAGCCGATGAGAGAAAATTACATTGAATTCAGACACACATGTATAAAAATATTCATGGCTATGGTGCTAGTGGTTTTAGATTGGATGGATGGATGGATGGATGGAAATTAAAGTTTTTGACAGGAAATGCGTCAATATCAAAAAACTCAAACTTACTTACAAACCAGCTCAGTCACTTATTGCTCACTCACTCACTCATTCTCCATTTAGTAATATACTCTTCAGGGCAATAAGCCAATCTCATACACAATAAATAGTCCGGTGGTGGACAGCTCCACACCGATTAAATTGCCGGTATTACGTTTCATTAAATAAAAAAGTTTTTTAGCGTGTGCTGCGATGGTTTTGGCCTTTCTTTCTCCTCTTCCTCTCTAAACTCCGCTTTAAAGCTACTTTTTCCTGCTTTGCTTTTTAGTAGAAAACTTCGATATTACAATGACCCATGCCATGCAAAGTCTGCTGTTGCTTTTGCTGGTCCGATATTTTCTTTCTCTCTCTCTCTTTCCAACCTACCGTAATAATAATAATAGGCTTCGTACTAGTATAATACGTTTAAACTTTTCTATTATGACCGGAGCAATCCACCACAATCCGATTCAATCCAAGCCAGGCAAGGCAAATTCACGAAGGTAAAAAGTGCTTTGCACTTTAAAAAAATATACTTCATTCTCCTACTTCCATTTTAATTTTTATAATAATGCCGGCATGCAAAGTAGAAAATGTGTTGTTGTTTTCCTCTCTCCTGGTTTGAACTTTCATAATAATAATCTTTTTGCTATTATGTACATTTTTATTAGGATTGAATTGAGCAAGTCAATTTTTTCCTCCTTCCCAAAGCAGGCAAAAGCAAGTAGGCTACTGAACTTACCAGGAAAATGGAGAGGGATAAGAACAAAACTGAACAGAGAACAACTTATTTATTCTCTACTCACTCAGAGCTCAATAGAATAATAATAATATTGCATATTATATGTCTATAGCAAAAATTTTACTGTATAATTATGACGAGTTGAACCGATTTGATATGATATGATTCGATATTATGATATGATTTGATATAGTAAAAAAGCCTAGGTTAATAGAGAAAACTTTGGCTAACTTTAAGAGTTGAAATGATGATGATGATGACGGTGGTGCGGTGGTTACGATGTTGATGATGCCACCATGTCTGGCAAGGTTATCCTTGTTCCTCTCCCCAACTAACTCAACTCAAACTGTTGTTGTATAGTCACTCGTCATAGTCATACTAGTCATCGGCATTTCATATCATATCATATCATATCAGACAGAAACATACCTGGCAGCAAAGTACATGCTATGAACGTAAGTATGTACCTACTTATTTTTTTATTTTACGTAGGTATTTGCCTCTACCACCAATCAAATCCTATTAACAAGCGTACATCAAATTATTAGGTTGTTTTATTACTTTT
>JAHZNJ010000360.1:0-10859 GCA_027744475.1 Lepidocyrtus cf. sotoi NNG-2020
TGAAAATGAGTCACTTTCCTACCTTTCGTACCAATGCAATGCTTTATTAGTCAAATGCAAATATTTCTTGTGGAGAAAATTGAAATTAGAAAAAGAGTTAAAGTATTTTGTAGGTAAAGTTGCTGTGCTTCAATATTGAAAAATGCCACTGGATCAATTCGTCATCGCTTTGGACAACCCGTCCATGAGCTACTTCCCGGGTCAATTGGTATCGGGAAGGGTACTCATCCGAGCCAACAGTGAGAAGAAAACTCAAGGTAGGTAATTGATATAAACTTTTTTAAAGTTGGACTTTTAAGATTGAAATTGAAAAAAAAAAGAAATAATTGATTTGTCGAACAGGATTAAAGCTGAAATTCGAAGGGAAGGCTACTGTTCACTGGACCGAAGAAAGAAATGAGCAAAGGGGTGCCGGCGATGACCGGAGAAGTGAAAGAATCACAATTTCCCACTCCGATTCTGACAGTTTCTTCGAATTCAAAAGTTACTTACTCGGGGATGGGCGAAGTGATGTGAAAATCCCACCTGGAGAATCATTTTACCCCTTCTCTTTCCAACTCCCTCCAATGAACATACCTTCAAGTTACGTGGGCCAACATGGGAAGGTTGAATATTTCCTGGATGCTGAGGTGAAGCGTTCCTGGAAGTTTGATTATAATGCTAAGCAGTACATCACTGTGAATGCCATCGTAGATCTGAACAATGACCCAATAGCCCAGGAACCGGGGGAATGGAAAACTTCGAAAACTTTTTGCTGCTTGTGTTGCGCGAGTGGGCCGTTGACAATGAACGTGAGGATAAAATCTAAAGGGTATTGCCCTGGAGAGAAAATCGGACTAGAGGCAGAAGTAAATAATCTGAGCACAAGAGGCGTTAGTGATTTATCTGCTGAATTGGTGCAAGTATGTAAATTATATATGCAAATGATTAACAACATGACAAATTATCATTTACTTCCACAAGCTAATTTTAAATACTCGGTTTTTATCTTAGGAAGCAACATTTTTTGCTGACGGCCAAAACAAGAAATGTTTTAAGTCAATTATAAGCTTTAAGAAAGGTGAAGGGGTTGATGCTGGGGATAGTGACATTTGGCGACAGGAATTGTTGATTCCCCCAGTTCCTCCTACTAAACTTGGAGGATGTAGGATTATTGATGTGCAATACGTACTTAAGGTAATTTTATTTTTTAAAATGTAGATTGTGAAGAGATAATAATATTGCCTATATTTGTGTAAATATTAAATGATAGTGGTTAATGTAGGTGGAAGCTCATGTTTCCGGTGTGGCATTTAATTTAAAAGAATCTTGCCCTATTATTGTTGGAACTGTGCCTTTACGAGCAAGATTTGATGAGCTGAAATCCATTGAAACTATCCATGCACCATCTGCACCTCCAATGTTTACCCCAAGTGGATATCCCGACTTGCGTAAGTGCCACTTATGATTAAGATCTTCAATCTTGTAGATTTACTAATTACAATTATGTGCTTCACAGCTCAACCACAATACAAGGACTCCTACAATTTCAAACTAGAGCCAGAGAAACCTGACAATATCGTTGATAACATAACGAATACTGTGATTGACAACGTAATCCCAATTCAGCCAGACTACGTGCCTAAATATGTGACTTACGGATGGAACCTTGCCCTCCCTCAGGGAAACGTTTCCAGTTCGGATGCCAAACTGCAGCTGGGTTAATTAATGAAAGAAAATAAACTCAACAAGAAATATTATTGGATCTGATAAAGACTAACTAATTATGTATGTATTCATTAAATTACTAAACTGTGGCAGAAAATCTTACAAAGAATCCTCATAATTATTATTATCATTGTTTGTATTCATTTCACTTAAATACTTTACACGCAATTGTTAGCACAAAATTAATTATTACGAAACGAAATAAAAATTCTTTCATTATTTTCTAAGTAAAAATCCTTTTTTCAAGAGAAATGCGAAATATATTTTTGTTAATTGGCATGTTTTACAGATTTTTTATTCATCCATCGACAAAATGATCAAAATGTAATTTGTTTACTATGAAATGATCCCATTTTTCTACGAAAGTATTGGAAACATTGAGCAGACAATAGATAATATTGGTATTTGTTGTTTCTTCCGAAGCAAAAAAAGTGTTCAACTTGATATTCACAGGAGAGTGAACAAGGAAATCCAAGAAATTGTTGGCTGCCATCCAATGCTCTTGAAAAGCTAAAAATATATGATGGGCTCATCATCATCATTCACCTCCCTCCACTTCTTCTATGAAGTTAACTCTGCTAGTTAAAACTTATTTTTTAAAATTGAGCGGAAGTGATCTGTTGTTTTGTTGACGAGAAATTCAGCAAAAAAAGGTTTCGTAGTGAGTTATATACAGCAATCGAGTGAGAAAGAAGCATGCTTTCCATGTGTGTAGTTCCCATCCCAAAAACAATTTGTTATAAATATTAATCGCTCAGTTTATAGCAGATTGGTCTTCATTTGTGAACGTTATTTTTAAGATTGGGCAGTTATTAAAACAAATATTAATAAATTATAAAGTATTATTATTTCTCTTGGAACAAGGAATTAAGTGTGGAAGTGGCTGAGATTTTTTGTTTATTTTCTCAGCAACATAACAAGTTTAATTTTGATTCAATCTTTCAGTTCAGTAATTAGCTCGTCCGCATGGAATGTGCAAAATCCTTTCCGAGTCAATCAACCGGAAATAAAGCTTGAAGCTTTGTGATTCGATACATTTTTCCCTCAGAGCGTGTAGGTATTTAGCAAAAGCTATGAGTGAGAGGAAGAGCAGTACGTAATAGCAATTAATTGCAAATTGTAAGACCAGTGGAAAGGAAAGTGTGAAGTTTTTTCTCACTGTTGGGGGAAAATGGGACACTTCTCTGTTCTCAGTTATGGAAGATCTCAGGATAATTTTCAGATTGCAGTTGTGGCTGTGCTGCTAGCCGTAATTTTGGAAAATGCTGATGGTAAGCTTAATGCTTGGCATAGTAAAATATGAAATGAATTAATTAAAAAATAATTAACGTTATGTTTTTTGGAAATGTGTGTAGGTTTGCGAGTGTGCTACCAATGCAATACCACAACAAGTGGCCTCGATTGTCTTCGTAATCCAAGCAATGTGACTGATGGAGAAATCAAATGCAAAGGATATTGCACAATTATGTAAATTTTTGAATTTGATACACACAAAATTTGTGCTGATATTCCATAAATTACTTTTTTATCAAATTACGTTTAAATCTTTTTAGGAGGAAAGACTATGTGACAATGCCAGAAGATTATTCCTTAATTTCCTTGCAGAGAAGTTGTGAAATTAATCCCGTAGTTTTGGACGCAGTTGTTGTGGAAGGCTACTTCAAAATATATTTCCGTTCTTGTAAAAGTTATCTCTGTAATGTTGGTTTAGGCATTCAAAGTAAGTGTTTGAGCATCAATACTCCCTAATTGCAAGACATTTACTAGCCAATCAATCATTCAATGGATCTATTTTAAAGTCAACATAATTTCACTGAAAATTTTACAGGCTTGCGGGATATACCGGAAGACCCTGCCTGGGATCTCTACACTGACGAGGAAGAGGCAAACGCAGCCTCACCTAAAATCCTCCGATATCATCAAAATCAACGTTTCATATTTATTTTGATTTCATTATCATCTTTTATGCTGTTATTTACCACATTTCCTATAGTTATTTGATAAATTATGCACTCCCAAAAATACTTATTTTTATATTGTGCACTTTTAGCTTGTTCTTGTTTTTCTTTCTTTTAAAAGCCACGTTATGTTATGTTCGCCGTTCCGTTTATAACGAAAGTATACTAAACTAAAACATTTATGAAAACGTTTTTTCTTTAAGTTCCTTTTTAACTTCACTTTTAGCTTGTTCTTGTTTTTCTTTCTTTTAAAAGCCACGTTATGTTATGTTCGCCGTTCCGTTTATAACGAAAGTATACTAAACTAAAACATTTATGAAAACGTTTTTTTCTTTAAGTTCCTTTTTATCATTGTTCCTAATTTAGCAATAAAACGATTTGTTACGTTGCCAATTGATTGTAATCAAAGCTATTTCAGTCTTAATTAAGCATACAAGTAAGTATCTTCACTTTTTACTATGTGGCTTCCTTTCAACAACTCTCACGCTCTGCTCCTGAACTCATTTAAACAAGAAAGTTTCGAAAAGTCTTAATTAATAATTAAGCATACAAGTAAGTATCTTCACTTTTTACTATGTGGCTTCCTTTCAACAACTCTCACGCTCTGCTCCTGAACTCATTTAAACAAGAAAGTTTCTAAAATAGAATCATTTTCTGCAGCTGAATGTCAAGTTAACTTTTAATTTATCTAACGATAATGAATACCGCTTCAAACTAGCATAATACTTCATTAATTTATGATTTTAAACTAAAACCATTCAAGGAATTAATTATCAACAAAGCTCGTATTTGATATTATTTTCTAAAATGAAAGGCAAAATGCATAAACTGAGTACGAGAATATGGAATCTTTGTTGCCTTAACCTATGTCTATAACATAACACAACCCTTTTCACACCATCGCCAGACAGACACAATCTCATGAGAATTTTTGCTACTTCCCTTCTTGTTCCCTTTCCCTTCCTTCAGCTTCATTCATTTTTAACAAGATAGACAAACACAAACTTGATATACATATATACCTACTTACCTAGGGTACCTACCTAGTCAGAAAAAAACTTCAAAATGAAGAATAATGTACATTTAAACATAAAAAGGGTTATCCATTACCATACACTTAAGCAGAAAATGTCTTGTTTTTTAAAGTCATTCAGTCATGTCAGCCAGGTCAGTAAAGTCAAGTCAGGTGCGTTTTACTAGCAGCGTACAGCAGCAGCATCTCATCGCACTTTTTTCTTCATTCATTTTTTCATGGAACAACAACAACGATGAACGAAAACGTGAACTAAAAGAGGCAAATGAGTTATATAAGAACACAAATATTATGGAACATGGAATACTGTGTGTTTGTTCAATATATAGATATACTTACATTTTTATTATCCTCAGTGGAAAACTCTTTTGCTATGAAACCAAACAAACCGAGATACGGGTAAGGGTAAGGGAAAGTGTTATGTTCGGGTGAAGTGAGATTATGTACATTTTTATATTCTATACTTATAAAATATCGTGAGTGTGAAATAGTGGAAAGGAAACCGAAAAGGAAAAGACTTATACAGCAGAACATATATTTTACTTTACTTTTTGTGAATGTGGCTGGTTGTTGAGTTGTCTCATCATCATCATCATCATCATAATCGTACCTCTTTTAGGAAAAGGAAAAGAAATATGTATGGATGGTGGTGTTGGTGTTCTATGTACATAATAATGAGTCATGATTCATGATGTCGATGTGGCTTGGTTTTCGCAATGGAAAACACATTCCATCTTCCATTTCCCTCTACTAAACAATGCAATAATATGCAACAACGTAGTAGTAAAGTAAGTAGGTAACTATTATGTTTTGTTTAGCTTCGCGATAAAGATAAAAAGCATGATTATACGATATTGCTGGTGCTGCTGTTTATATGCTGATGGTTTTGTTTGCCAACAGAAAAGTGAATGGGTTCTCTATTTTATGTTGTTGAAGAAGAAGTTGACTTGAGTTGTGAGCTTTCAAGAGTGGAAATTTTGCTTACAATAAATTTTATTATGTACTTTTGCTATTTGCTTATTATGCTGCTGCTACTTCTGGATAAGAAAATGTTTTGCTCTTGTCTTGTGTAAGTACGTACGAGAGCAGAGCAGAAGAAGCGTGTGAGAGTGAGAGAGCCTAAAAAAGCTTGAAAGTAAGTAAGTAAAAGAGTTTTTAAGAAGTAAACTCTGAAATATCTACTTTGCAATATCACTTCACTCACTTCTCCAAAAAGCTGGAGTTGTAGTTGCGAAAACATCACATCATCATCATCATTAGAACAAGGTTTATACCAGATGACTGCAAAATATTGAGTGGGGGAAGAAATTATGGGCACTGGAGAATAAAATAGTGAATGAAGTGAGTGAGGTTATAAATATGGAGTAAGTAAAGTAAAGTAGCCTTCTATTTTTTGCTGGAACGTAAAAAGTAAAACACGAAAAAGAGTAGGAAATGAGTGGATAAGGATAATGAGCAGAAACTTTAGTCTTCTTAAATAAATCATGCTTTGGTCTTCATAAAATAAAAAGTGAAAGTTCATAGATCATGCTGGAATCCGTTGTCGAAGTGAAATTAAAATGTAATTAGTAAGCATTGAAACACGTAGGTTGAAATACAACATGAATCTGCTGTAGTGAATATATAGAACGAAATTGAAAAAGTGAGTGGCATTTAAGCAATAACTTTATTTTTTAATCCAAACTCGTTTATTCCGTCGTTTATAAAAACGTTTCCATTCCGAATTAAAGTTACTCTCGGTTATCGCCAAAGCTAACACCTATTAGACACCTAAGCTGAAGTTTATCTTTATCACACATAGTTCAGTACACTTGAATTATTCAATTCAAAATAAAAGTCCCGAGATAAAGAGTTTAATGTTTGCTTCAACACTTCTTTCAATTTCAGAATCTACATTCATTGTATATTACATACCTTTTAACATTTATTTATTAGCCAAAGCTATAGAAGGAAGGCAGTAATTGGCAATTAGCCGTACACAAAGAGGGAAAGTTGTTTTTTATCCTTTTGTAGGAAAAAAATTCAAAGAGTATTATACTCTAAATAGATGTACGTATCGTATCCCTGAACATAATACCGTAGCACAAATTAGCATTATTAATAATAAAAATAAACATTTATTAAATTAATTCAGAAGCATGAACACTTTCATTCTATATCAAAAGCTTTTTATGAAAATATCAAGTCAAGAGGTGTCGGTGTCATATCACTAATTTAATTACGTACATTACACTTCTACACTGTATCTCACTTTACTTTAAATGAAACGGGTTATTTCTGCCTGAATGACTCATGTCTAGTCATTTTTTGTACTCGTAGTTAGTGACGAATGACGATGCAAAATTACATCAACACATATCACAAGAAGAGAGGAAACTTACGAATAATTACTAATTACTGAAAACTCATAGGTATTTACACACTTTATAGGTATTATTTGTCATTCTGCTATAGCTTTTGTTGCTAGTTATTACAAGGAAAGTTGCGAATCGCTATATGAGAAAAGTTTTATATTTGACTAGTTTGGTCACGTGGTGTGGTGCAAATTTAACCATTCGTGTCTAATAGGCATTTTTCAGCGGAATCTGAGAGTTGTTTGTGGTTTCGCTAATTGGAAATGATTCAATAGAAACCGTCATCGCTATTAAATTTAAATTATATCAACAAATCTATCAAAAGTGAAAACAAAGCCGTAAAAGTTGTTTTGTTCTAGTAGTTGTGTATTACTATTTGACAAATAACAAAAATAATGGCAATTTATTCGTTTTAGGTGACGAACGACGATATAAATTAAAATTGTAACTGAAAGTCAACCAAGTATCAGATCCAACTTTACAATCGCTGATTATATCATTACGTATAGACATAATCTAAAAACAAAACCTTTTTAAAAAACGTGCAATTTATCAATCAAAACGAAACAAAACCTTCAAGGTAATTTGAATAATTTAAGTCCTAAATTAGATCAAGAAAAATTCTACTCCAACAAGACTGTCTACTGCAGCTTTTGATTTTTTTATTATGCTGTTGTTGAGCAATTATCTTAAAGTGACACTTTAGTGCATGCGAAATATAAAACGGAAGAAAAAGGCAAAATTACTTTTAAAGTTTAAGTTACGTTTACGTTGCATAAAAGCGGTTTATCTAGTTCACTTTTATGTATCTATTTATTTTGTTTTGTTGAAAAGTGGTTCTGTTTTGATAAATTTATAAGAATACACGCTTTTTTGTTTTTAAAAAATATATTTATTTTTTCTTTATTTCTGTTTGGTTTGTTTTGTAGTGCAAAAAGTTACCTTCCTGAAAGTGCCATGCGAATGCGATGCGACCTATACACTTTCCTATTTCTATAGTGGATTTTAATTATTTTAACTAGTTTGCTTTTAAAAGAGGAGAGTGGAGTGCTTATCTCAATCAAAGATAATTTACAAACAGTATTAAATCACCAAAAGACAGTAAACTTTTAGTTACCAATTAATTTTTTCAACTTTAATCATGGATCAGTTACTAGCTAAAGCTCCGTCGAAGGACGAAATCATGTCATTCTTTGGAGGGAATCCATTTTCTACCCCTATAGGGCAGAAAATAGGTAAAAACAAACGTTGAATAAATTTGAATAAAACTTTAACTTAAGAAACTGTTTTTAAATGTTTTACTTGAAAACTTAATTCTGAGTGCTTAATAAGCCTAAAAAGATTTTAATTAAATTGAAAATGCAAATTAGGTTAAGATTCTAGTAGAACAAAATCTTCTTTAATTTGACAGGGCCAAAAAATGATCCACCGACCGTAGTACAAGAAAAAGTTTTGGGATTGATTCAGTCATGGGCAGATACGTTCAGAGGTCATCCCGAACTAGTCGGAATTGTTCAGTTATACGAAGACTTGAAATCAAAAGGAATTGAGTTCCCTATGACAGACTTGGACTCAATGGTACCTATCCTCACTCCCAAAAGGGTATACAAAATTCCAATCAAAATTAATTAATCGGTTTATTTATTATTTTCCCTTTGCTTTACTCTTAAGAAAAAGAAACTAATAAATTGAATGAGATAATAGATTTTTTGTTTTTGATTACGCAGAGCGTAGAAGCAGAACCCATTCTACATCCCGTCAACCTCGGCGAACGACAGCAAATCCCAATCGATCTTCAACAGCAGCAGCCGCCGCAACCGGTACAAATGGTAAGAAGAAATACGAATTGCATGTATACCTAATTAAGCAGCATTTTTATGTCATCTCTTCGTTCATACTACAAAATTATTATGAAAGATGTAGATCGTGTTTGTCAAAAAAAACAGACTAGATAAAATATTATGCTTACTAAATTATGTAATGCACAACGAAATATCTACCGAATGAAATTATTGCTCATTGCTGGTTCAAGTAAAGAAAGTGACAGGCTTCATGCTTCATCCTAAACCACATTTTACTAGGACAAAATTCAAGCAGAATTTAACCAAACTGTAGATAAAATTCTGCATAAAAGCTATGTACTTTATTTTATTCTTATGCATCTCTAAAAGTTACAAGCGACACAAATTTAACCAGAGAACTTGTAGCTGCACGAAATAGGCAGCGGCAGCGCAGCTTTAATATTGACAGAAGATTATACAAAATACCATTATTCTCATCCCTTCTTTTTCCTACCTGTTAATATGTAACCACTTTACTTATATATCCACATAAGCATATTATTATAATATCACACATGTCACGTCACTTACTAGCCTAGCCTTGTCTTTAATCTAATCAACTTACTTACTTGCGAAGCACCACCACAGCCACAACAGCAAAATCTGTACTCTCTCGTAACCAGAACCAGATGGATTGATGATCCACCTTTACTTTACTTACTTTTTTTATAACTCGCTGCTGCATGACTATGACACATAATAAGATTATATCATCACAGAAAGAAGAAACAGTTGTCTATTTTCATTTCACAAAAGTACTTTTTAAGAAGAAAATTAGTTGAAACGAACGACACATAAATTTTTATTTCCGTATAAAAAGTTTATAACAGACAATTAATTTAAATTGTTTGTGGTGGCAGCGGTGCGTTGACATCGGCATCGTATTGCAGTTCTTTGCAGTAAGAAAAGATATTTCGTGAGTGACACGTGAACGAAATCTGAACAAACAATCATGGTAAATTTAACAAGAAATTTTACATTTTATACGCACAATAATCTTACTTGAAATTAGTGTAAAAACTTCACGTACTATAAAAAGAAAAGTCCCCTCTTTGATTTGAAGCAGCGTTAAAAAATTAAAATGGTCTTTATCTTGCAAATAAAGTGTTTAAGGGATCGTTGAGACTTGATCAGATCAGCACTGATCGCTGATTTAAATCGATCTCCACTCAACCCCTCGCAGCTTTTTTTGTTACACTGCTGCGGTGCTGATCTGATGAGAAATAGATTGAATTAAATGTGAATAACAAAAGTGACTGCTGAAATAAATTGAAAGATTTTTTTTGCATTATTTTATGTACGTGTGCGAATAAAAATTGAAAATATTTTTGCACTTTAGTGTTTTGATTTGACTTTCGAGTCTTTTTATAATCCACTCCAATTTGCTGTGGGTTTTTATGATGAGATGATTGAGTCGGTTGCTATTTGCCATACTGTGGTTGGACATGGACACAAAGCATAAAATATTAGTCTGCTTTAAAAGGCTTTTGTCAAAGTTGAGTGAACATGATATGATATTATGATGATGGCGTGCATGAAGGCATCAGAGCAAAGCCTTTTTATCCCAGAACTCATGATTATTATTAGTTTAGTTAACATGTTTTGAACAGGTAGACGGTAAACTTTTATCGAAAATTTCTGTGCTTTTTTTCGAAAAATTGAAATGAATTGCTTAAAAGTTTTATATAAAATAGAAGGATGCACAGACTAGCAGGTGAATTTTTTTGTTCAGTTGCATAAAAATTGCAATGGATAGGCAAGGCAGGTACAATAGGTAGGTAATTGCTGCTGTTATGTTGCTGTTACGCTTTATGGTACACGAAAAGATGAGGTTTAATGAATTTCTGGGGAAGTGAATGAATTTGTTGATCCCTCCATAATCATTGCATTGCTTATTGCATTGTTGTGATCATATCCGTATTGTTGCAGAAGAGTGCAGGTGTGTAGGAGGAAGGAAGAGGGTGGT
>JAHZNJ010000361.1:0-15016 GCA_027744475.1 Lepidocyrtus cf. sotoi NNG-2020
TTGTAATAAGGTGAGAGATATTGCACGATAGCATGAACACATTAAATTGCATTGCATTTGCATTGTTTGAAAAAATTCCGTGTTCCTTTTCGTGTAGACAAGCCTTTTTTTTAAAATGTCGTGTACCAGCAAGACAAAAACATGAGAGTTGTAGAAGAAGAGAGAAAGAAGGATCATCATCTCATCTCACACTCTCTCACACACGGATCAACTCTTTTTCATTATATTTCAGAAATTATTATTTTTTTTTTGAAAAACAAGGAGATAATCGTAATTTCGTGCTTTACCAGCAACAACAGCAGCAGCAGCACCATTATTACCATTTTATCTGTTCTGTGATAATATCCTCTTACATATTAGTTTTGCGTAATGAGGGTAGCTGTTTTGAATTGAGCTCCATTAAACGTCGTATAATTTACTATTTATTCATGAAAAAATCCCATTTTATTAAAATGCTGGAGCAAGCAACAACAGCAGCAGCAGCGGAGCAGTTAAACCTCACCCAAAAATACCAAATCAGCTCAAAAACAAGTTGTTTCCTCCTCGTACTCGTCATTTCAGGATTTTTACTCCGTTACTACTGCTGCTGCTGATGCTAATCAAATGGTATCATATTCGAAATTCATGTAAATTGGAAAAAACTCCTGTCATGAACTGAGTATTTGTGTTGTTGTACCCTTGTAGAGGAAAGAGAGAGAGAGAGAGAAGAATGCACGTGGTTGCTGACACAAACGCTGCTGGCCATAATAATAAACATCGAAATGAAATGCCACAGGAGGAACCAAAGTCAAAAGTAATCAAAGGTAAAAAGAAGAATACATAAATGCATCTTCTAAACACATAATACCCTCCTGATAAAATAAAATATTCATGATTTGATCATTGTTGATGCTGCTGCACGCAATTGCTACTATCATTCGATTCGTTCTCCGAATAAATTTTTTTGAAACCTTTACGTAAATCTCAGAAGGGATTTTTTTCGAATTATAAAAATAAATTTTTTCCTTTAATCATTAGCATAATTAATAGTGGATTGGATAAATTGTGATTATTATTATGTGGCTTTAATTTTCAGAAATCTTCTTCTTCTGTCAAAAAACGAACATGCAATCCCGAAGAAAAAAACTTATTTCCCCACTAATGGAAGGATAGACAAACATGTGTTTTTCCTGATCATCTTAAATATTATGTATTAGAATAAGATGGTGATTATTATTATTTTCTTGGATTTTTTCTTATTGCTTTATTTTTTTCTAAATAATAAACGCTCCAATCCAAACTTTTATCGATTGCATTTCTTTCTTCTTACAATAACAATCCTTTCTATCAATTGCATTGTATTAGAGAAAGATTGCATGCAATCGAATCGAATCCACCTATTTTAAAATTGCATGCAGGTATTTTCTATAATTTTTATTGTTAATTCTGTCAGTATCACAGCACAACCACGAAAAAATAAAAAAAAATTCGATAATGATGATATCAAATTATCGATTCCTTCAATCATCAGCATCAGCATCTTCTTCTTTCATGTAATTTAGATAGCAGCATCAGCACGCTATACACAAACACACACTCACACAACTATTTTCTCTTTAGAGTGGTTTCCTAACAGCATTTTATTTAAGAAGAGAGATGCATGCGTAACATAATAATAAGGGCATCAAATTTTAAGGGATTCGCAGTCTGATAATATAATAATGATTATAACAACGAGAAGTAGAAGGAGGAGGAGAATTTAGACGAAAATGCTGCACGCAATGGCCAACCATAATCATCATCTAAAAGTATCTAGGAAATATTTTCTTTTTATAATAAAATATAATATCATATTTCTTTCAGTATTAAAAGGTCTAAAAATGGATGATAATATAATAATATTATACAGCAATCATCATCATCATAATCAAAATAATAATAATAACATAACAATTTCTGTGTGAGTTGATAATGATGATGTAATAATAATATTAACATGAAGAAAAACAGAGATTCTGTAACCTTATATTCTTGTAAACATAGAGCATTATCATCGTCATTATCACTTACTTAAAAAAATATATTATAGATGAAAAAAAGAATTTTTTTATGCTGACTAATATCTCCTAGTCAAGTGCCATTGGAGAAGAAGAAGAAGAAGAGTTTGAGTTGAGTTGAGTGTAGGTAGGTGATGATATGATGATATGATACGATGCGATATGATTCGTCTAAAGATAAAAATCGTGATTCTCCGTCAGAAGAAGAATTTGTCTTACCGGTGGAATATGAGTTTAATCTTGACTTGAAGAAGCAGCAGTAGCAGGAGAGAGCACAGCACAGGACAACTCGAGTACCTACTTCTCGGTAAAAGTTATCCCATAATCATCATCATCATCCATACCACCACCACCATTATAATCATCATCATCCTAATAAATTCCGTTTTGTAAACAAAACCAAAGAAAAGAAAACAAAGAAGAGAGAGAGAGAGAGATTTAATGATATCGTTGAAAAAAGGGTAGCACACTTGGAGATGATCTATGTCATTCACGGGAAGCATAAATCGACTGAAACAAAATGTTTCTCGAGTGTTTTACAAAGATAAATAAGATATTATTATTGTTTTTGTTTGAAAAAAAGAAGGATCACATCACAAGGGCATCCTAACCCCATCATATATATACTATCACATGACGATTATGGAAGAAAAGAAATGTAAACAGAAGAAAAAGTAAAAAAAAAAGAAATCTATTACTTATTTACATAGAGAAAAACATGATGATGAGAAGTGTATTACAATATTACAAAACACTTTTCCCTGTTTTTTATGAGAATTTAGGGAATTTGGGAAAAGAAGAAGAGCCGAAGTAAAAGTAAAACTGAACACTTTGTGTAGTGTAAGTGTAGTCCCATTTTACTTAAAATGTATCAAAATCAACTTTATTTACATACGATCGTATGTACAAAATCCAATATACAAAATATAAAAATAGTAAGGAAAAAGTTTTTTTTTATATTTATAGACGACGATGATTATGTAATGTTTGTGCATGTGCTCAAGTAAGTGCCTAGTGCCGATCTATACTGATGTTATTTTTGATATGATATGTGTAGATATTAAAACGTTGGATAGCTCCACACAGCTTGTTTAAGGACATGATCATCATCATCATCCTGACAGAGATTTTTATACATGAATTATATAATACCATCATCATCATCGTCATCCTGATATGAGTTGTTGGCGTTCTCTTGACACTCTCTCTCTCGCTCATGTGCTTACTTTTGTCGTAGAAGTAGTAATAGTATTCGATCCAATTTCTCGGTTTTACGCGAGAAAAGTCAAGGGAGCAAGAAAAACCCATCAAAGGCTCTCTCCACGGATTTATTTTTAATGGAGGGCATGTCACTACTTATGAGCTTTATTCATATACACAACACACAACATTTTATCACAGCTTTACATGAAAAAGCACATTTTGTCTACGGAACGAAGTGGTATTAGATAATACGATACACACGAAGAGGAAGAAGTAGAAATAAAGGCAGTAGTAAATACGCAAAATGCTATTATTATTTTGTAGTGTTTTCCTTGGCTTTTTTACAAGTGGTGATATGTGAAAAAAGGATATTATGTACTGCATGCTCTGTATCTTCGTTCGGGTAATAGGTTTACAGCAAAAGTATTTATGTAGAACATCCTGGTGTAATGTAAGCCTCACAGTTGGAAGTGGTTTCCCTGTTGTTGACATACAAGAGCAAATGTAGCAAAGAGAGAGAGAGAGAGAGAGAGAAAAAAGAGAAGACAGATTTAATCAATGTGTGCTATGTGCATTTGGCTCCTTTTGGTTCCTCTTGCTCTTGTTTTGCTTTCCTTCAACCACCACCTCGTTTTTTTCTTGGAACATGTGTACAATTTTATTTCACTTTCTGGTGACACTTTACTTTGCTTCTGCTGTTGTAGTTGAGTTCTTGAGTAAAAAAACACAACTGCGACATGATTACAACAGAAGTGTAGCATGGAAATGGAATATTATTTTTTCAATCGAGGAATAAAGCATCAATTCCACTTTTTATTAGAAATTTAGATAGGTTCTTGGTTCTTGGAATTCGAAGGTTTCTGATATTTGAAAATGATATTTTTTTGTGGTGGAGCAGCAGCAGCAGAAAATATTAGAAGAAGATTGAAAATACAGATAAGAATATACTATGTGAGCTGTAGAGTATTAAGTAAATCACGCGAGAACGGAAACGAGAGAAAAATGTGATTTTGATAAAGTATTTCCCCCATTTTTATATTATGCAATAAAGTAATAGCAGCAGCAGCAGAGCAGTGGCCAAGAAGGAAAGAAATGGAAATGGAAGTAAGGGCTCGTTGCGTTGTGTTATCAGTGGCAGCCTGTGAATGATGAAGAACTTATGACGAAAAGAAAAGGAAGAAGAAAATGTTTCACAGAGTTGAGTTGACGTCTGCAGTTACCTTCTTTCTCGCCTTCGCTTCGCTCCCGTCTCCTCTCTTAGCAAACCCTACCCAAAAAAACAGACTGGCCTAGAGAGAAATAGAGACGAAGCTGAAGGAGATGGATAGAAAATGGTTTTAGTTTTAGGTAGCTGTAAAAATTGGGATTTTCTTCCTTTTTTCCCAGACCAGAAAATCTTTTCATATGCGAGTGTGAGTGTTGAGTGTTGAGAGAGCGAACGGGAACTTTCATTTCGTCCATATAAAAATTTTCTGCTTATGCTGCGCTGCTGCGGCTGTTGCTGATCTTGATCAGTTGATGGGAAAAGTGAGACAGGGGAAAATGGCTACAAAATAATAAAGTCAGCCTTCTGAAAAACACTTTATCGTCTCCTTCCTTCATACGAAGGCTTGTCATATCACATCACAATCTGTAAGTAACGAACGAGCCAAGCGAATGAAAAAAATATAAATTCCTTAATAGTACAGAGTACAGACTTGAATTTGATTCGAGAGAAAGGTAAGGCAGACTGACGACGCTGCTGCTGCTGTTCTTCATTTGCAGGAGAATCCAAAAAATATATTTTCAGATAAAGTTTGTCACAGTAAAAATTCCGTCGCTCTATTGTCAGAAAAATGTAATTTTGAGTGATATAAAATATTTTATTATTATATATTATAGAATATTATTTTGGACAGTAGAAGAGAAGGGGAAGAGGAGAAGGTCTGTTTTGTCAAAACTACTTTTTATCTGGAACTTTTTTTCCTCCCTTCCTTCAAACATGTAACATATGCTTTGAGACTTTAAGAGAGAGAGAGAGAAAGATACAATTTTGGGGGAAAATCGTAAAATGACAGTTTCCAAGTTTTATTCTATAGCTTGACCAGTAAAATATAGAGGTGGACGGACCACAGCCACAAAGAGGAATGAATACAAAGTGACGTAAGTTGATACACTACTGACCACAAAAACTCTCTTCTCTTATGAAACACAAAAAACACATTTTAAAACTTTTTTCTGGAGCAGCAACAGACTAACAGAGCTAATGGAACAGTATTTATATACGAAATTTGTGTAGAACGTAAGTAACGTACGTACGTATCTATACATGACAAAGGGTTTTCTTCTTTTTACACTTTTACAGGATTAATAAATCACTTGCAGGCGCCAGAGAGACCCGGCACCGGAAACCTAAAGTCCCGGGTGACATAGACATCATCACACAGCACAGGCAGTCTTCTTCCCTAACTTCCTTGCTTTGTCGTCACAGCTGGGGAAAAAGTGTGATGTGATAACTTTTTGCTTTGGTTCGTTTAACTCTCATACGCTATGTCACAGGCTTCGTTTCGTTTAGAAAAAAAGTTTGAAGAATTATCATCCTTCTTCTTCTTTAAAAATAACATAATTTCATCATCGTTACCATCATCATCCATCGCCATATTATCCGATCCGGTATCCCACCTCCTTCACACCATCGCATCACTATCACCCAACGAAGGGATTCTTATTGGAATGGAAAATGAATGACTTTTCTATAGCCATCTTTCAAATTAAGACGTTGAAAATAATGCAACACAAAACAAGATAATTGACTAAACTTTGACTTTTCCTTTCTATAGTAAATGGGGGGAAACGGACAAGGTCTACCTACTACTACACACACAACAAGTGCAAAACTTTACACTTATTTTAGTAAAAAGTAATGATGGGTCCTTCTAGATGACAAACTGTCTTTAAAATACTCAAAACATAACACAACAGAAAATAACGCCTCTCCCTCTCCATACAAATTACTAGAAACGAGTATGCAAAGAGTCTTTCTGTTGTCTTTTGAAAATGATCTAGAACGAACGAACGTTTACAACGATTTTGTTTGGAGGGACCCTTTTAAATTATCTTTAAAATCCAGTAAAGCTCGTCTTTCAAAATAACCATCGATAATGAATGGCAATGGCCGAACTATATCTTATTCATAATCTCTTATGTCATAGATCGATCCTATGCCTTGCTGACTTTTTCTTTTAAAACATTTTGCCATCATCGACATCGTTGTTGTCTGTTGTAAAAGGAGATACAAAGTATCATTTCATAGCAAAACTTACTTCTACTGCTCTAAATCTCTTTTTAAAAAACTGTTGCGGAGGGTATAATAGGGATCTATTGCTGCGACTCTTTTACCTACTTAAAAACTGTCGCCGTTCCGACATAATCCGTCTCAACAGAAAGCCCTAAAGTGGCTCCTGTTATTTGAGCCGAGTAGTTTTGTATTTTGTACTGATTTTTTTTTCAGAGGAGCAAGCATGGAAGCATGAGTGCATTGTATTGAGGAGGATAGAAAAGAGAGCCCTCCTAATTACTCCCGTCACACTACACGCATCATATATGACGAAGGCGATGGCGATGATGATGATAGTGGTGATGATAATACCCCTTCTTTTCCTTCTCCTCTAAAAACGCAAACGTTCGTTCATCAGTGGCAAAGCTCACTTCAGCGGCGGTGGTGGTAATGGTGCTGGTTAAAGTGTTTCCATAAGATTATTGGCTCTCTCTCACTGTCTTGCATAACACTCATAAATCTTCCAGCAGCGAGAGAGAGAGCAAAGCTGCTCTTGCTGGAGAAACGCAAAATCAGTGAGGAAAAATCAACTTTGTTCTTCTTCTCAGCTTTTTGCTTTTGGAATAGAAGATAAATGTGTGTAGCTAACTGACATTTATATGTGAAGGGTGATGGATGGATTTGTGCGGATAGTAAAGTAAATGAAGAGAAATATTGTTGAAGTTGAAGCGAAGAAGGAAGACCTAGATTTAGTCTCCCTAATCATGTCGCTAACAACTTGTCCAAACGGAATAAATTAATGATGCTTCTCATCATCATCACAAAGCGCAACAGCAGCGAAGCAGCAACTCCTTCGCTATCAATCTCACATACACGTTCTCTCTTCAACTTTTTGCCTTGCTACTTTTAGATTCAAGCATTAATTTGCTTCCTCTCATCATCACCCATTTACAATTAAAGTCGTTCTTGAAATAAATTCATTTTATGATCATAATGTTACAAATAATACGAAGAACGACAAACAAGGGAAAGTCAATATTATAAAAGAAAAATTATGACATTTTTTTCTATTGGAAGGAAATCCCTTGTTTAAGATTTGTGTATTAATCAATTTTGGGGTTTGCTAAAGTGGAATGTAGAACAATGTAGAAACAAAATTGTTTTCTTTCTTCTTCTCCTTTCCATCTCGTCTCTCGTTTGCTGCTGTTGTTGTTGTGATGTTGCGGTTTTTGTCTCCTGTCATGCCATGCCATATTATATGCTAAATTGCTGAAAGCTTGTCTAGTCTTGTGTTAGGTATGCATGCGTTTATGTAACATCAAAGAGTTTTTTTTGCTGTCAAGCAAAAGTTGAAAATTATCGACACATCCTTTCATTCTGCTGCTGCTGCTGCTCTTGTTAAGTAAAATGGTCGAATAGGTAAGTAAGTAATCATATAATAATCATATTATTTCTCTGCTGTTGCAACTGATCACAGAAGAGGAGGAGGTTGGCCACGAAAATCATCTACAAAATAGGTAAAAAAAAGTTAACACGAAAATTCGTAGGATGATGATGATTGGTGATGGCGATGGTGCTGGTGTTGTGGGTGACGCGGACGACGACGAACTTTCATCACTTCTCTCTTCTTCCTTTCTCGTCATCATTATTCACGCACGCAATCCTCCTCAACTCTAGTTTGTAATCAAGTTTCTCTAATAGCCCCATATGGTCTCTATTGTTTTACTGACTGAAAAAGAACGGGAGGGGGATTATTATTAGAATTGGGACGTAGGCAGATGCAACCATTCATCACCGACTCCAGTTGCGTTGCGTTACAGCGTCATCAGTCAAGAAAAGTTTAAGATTAATTTAAATGTTAAAAAAAGATGGTTTGAGGTTTACAGATAATCTTCCAGTTAGATCATAATTTGTTTTAAGAAAAACAAAATGAAAAAAGAAGGAAGGACAATCTAACTTTTTTTTACATACACCCATCTTAAGATTATTTTAAAATACGGAACAAGAAAAGTTTCTATAAAAATCCAAAGCCATAGCTTATTTAAGTAAAAATTTTATTGCTTCTTCGACCATACATAAAATGGAAATGATAAAATGTTTTTTACTACAGTTTCTCTTCTATTTTCTATTTTCTCAATTCTACGTAAGAATAAAGATCTATCACTTCACAAACGATTGTCCTTTCCTCTTTTCTTCGTAGTACAATTGTTTGTAGAGATGATGGGCGAGACAAACAAACTTTTTCTGCATTTTTAATAAGTCTTCTTTTTCTTGAGTACTTGCTCCGCTTCGCTTGATTAAGTATGCTAGACAGGCAGGAAGAAAAAAAAGAAGAATGAAGCTTTTTCCGCATCGAACGAACACAGCAACAATGATAATAATAATAATAATACTCGTATATAATAAAATGGAGAATAGAAAGACATATATTTTGTTGGAGAAGGGAAGGTGACAATGTTGATGACAACAAGAATAAGATTTTCTTCTTTTTCGTTAAAGGAACAAAAAGAAGAAGTGGAGGATTACGAAGAAAAAAAGGAGGAGAACAGAAAAAGAATAAAAAAAAGTTTGGTTTGGGGTCACCACTCACCTCAACACCACCACTATTGTCATCAACATAATCATCATCAAAGAAAAAAGCCACACACATGCAACCTTGTTCAGTTTTTTTATTATTAAAAGCCAACTAAACTCAAGCGATGCGATGCGATGCGCAGACAAAAAGACAACTGAATAATAATAAGTAAGTCGTGTTGTAGTAAAAGGAGGAAAGGTGAGAGAAAATGTTTTTTTATCATCGTTAATAGTGAAATTACACTCCGCAATAATATATCATTATAGTATCCGTATTCTGTATTCCTAACATCCGTTTTTTGTTGGATGGAGGGGATCCATGAATTGGAAGAAATAAAATTTATTTTCTTCGTTTTTCTTCTTGCTCTGTACGCTGAGCACATGAGTACAATTATTTTTTCCGGTCATTTCCAGATAGAGAGAGAAAAGATATCTTATGTGTGTGATGTTGACCACTAATAAGTCCCAGTTAAGGAGAGGAGGCAAAAAATTGAGGAGTTGATGATGCGATGAAAATGGTTTCCAGTCGACATTTTTATTTTTATTTCCAGCTTGGGTTTCACTTTGTTGCTGTAATAAACTCTCTCGTTTGACGCTCCCTCTTATTTATTCAAGAAATTCAAGAAATACAGTAATAATAATATTATTATAAGTAAGTGAGTATAAGTAGGGAAAAAGAAGAAGAGTAAGATGAAGGAGGAGAGAATGATGACATGGGATTGATTTGATGGCGGTCTCTCTATATTTCTTCTTTTTACAAAGGAAAAGTAGAAGAAGAGAAAGGCTTTGTATATTTTATTGTCATTTTTGAAGGGAGTCAGCTCACAGCGCAACAGAGAACTAAATGATCGCCGTCGTAGGGTTAACCTGGTGTGATCACAATCACTTTACTTCAATGACGCTCATTGATGATGATGATGACGAGAAGGAGGTGAAGAGTGAATAAAAACGGTAATAACATGAAAACTTTTTTCAAGGGAGACTTTTTTTCTCCAGCAGGTCTATAAGTAGGCACATCATCATCATCATCAATTCATCATCGACATAAAAAAGGATTGTGTTGACTTTTTATTATTTCCAGTTGTTTCCTTTCTTTACATAGCTGATTTGACATAATGGCGCCTTAATGAAATTGGTTGTCTGATCATGATTGCCTGCCTTGTAATATGTTCTCTCGTTCTCTCTCTTTTTCAAAACGATGTCCACTTTACTACACTCTTAAAAAAGACAAAAAAGCGGAGCTAAAAAAGATTTAAAGAGAAACAAAAAAAACTTGAACTTTTTTTATCTATAATTCATGTCCAATATTTCTTCTTGGTTGGAGAAGCAGCCCTTTTTTATCGTCATTAAAAGAAAGAAAGCGAGAGAGGTGTGTTGTGTAGGTAGAAATGTATATAAATGAGAGGGCCCTTGAGTTTTTTTTTAGTCCATGTCCGTCCACATAACAATCAAATCACCACCACCACCACACCACAACGCCATCGTCACTGCTGAAACGTTCTTATTTCTTGAGCTGGGATTTATTATTTGTGTAGGAAAAAGAAGAAGAAGAAGAAGACAGCACGCAAATTGATTGGATTTTGTTGAGTGAGAGATGATGTGATTTGAGAACTGGATAAACCTAATAAAAGTCAAATGTCCAATTTATTTCGTCATAATAAAGCCTTAATATAACAACAATAATAACTAAAAGAACAACACAATGAAGGGCTAAATAATCCTCTCCAATTTCTTCTTCTTGATCCTATCCTACCTAGTGATGCATAGTAATGATGATGATGATGATATTTTAATGAAGGATGATGTAGCTGTTGGAGGTGGTGAAAGGTTATTTCTTTACTAGTCTATAAAACCTGGAGAGTGAGTGAGTGAGTGAGTGGTAGGGATCATATAAATTTATTGTGATCTGCTTAANAGGGATCATATAAATTTATTGTGATCTGCTTAAACTTCCACCACAACTTGTAACAAGACATCATCATCATTATCTAAACAGGTCAATTTCTAACCATCTCTGAAAGCATCTCTCTTACAAAGCTATAAAATTATAGTTAAGCCCTATTAAAAAGATAGTCTTTATTATTCACACTGCAGATCTATCTCTTTTCTTCCTCTTCCAAAAATATCTTCTTTAAATTCTTTAAACAGAAAAAGAACAAGTGTTAGTTAAGAAGCTGTCTTTAATGCAGGTATGCATTTTTATTACAATTCCATAAATTTATTTTTGATCTTTTATTTTAACAAATGTTAGTTAAGAAGCTGTCTTTAATGCAGGTATGCATTTTTATTACAATTCCATAAATTTATTTTTGATCTTTTATTTTAAATAAAAATTGGATTAATAAAAAAATTATGATCACTCACGACAAAAAAATGGAATAAATTCAGTCAAAAGATGATTAAAAATATGTTCTTCCTCCTCTTCCTTCCTACTTCAATGGATTTTGTAGTTGAACAAGGTTTAGCTGGGACTGGTCTTGGTTTTTAAGTCCCATGGCGCCGTGTAAACCTCAAAAGGTGAAGAACCACCAACCAACAAAACTTTAAAAAGTACAAATGTTACCGAATCACATGCAATCTAATAGTAATAATGAAATATAATGCAATATTACCCTAGAATAAAAAACAGATAGCAAAATGTCATCCTCCTCCAAAAAAATCAACGACGGTGGTGGTAGTTGCGGTGATGGAGATACGATGAGATCCGATGCGATGATGGTGGCTTATTTGATCTGATCCTACATCCTACCTGTGTTTCTTTTTCTTTTAGGTCGAGGTTTTTTTCTAGAAAAGAATCGAGTTTCCCCTTAGCTCTTAGGTGGGACAATCTGGCGCCTACTGGAGTCAAATGTCAAGACATTTTTGGAACGTTAATTGGTCTGCTCAATCATTTCCAAATAGGGGGTGTGTATGTGCACAGTGCACACTGTAAACATCTCATATTCCTTTCTCTCATATTATCCTCGTCATAATCTTCATCTTTTTAGTACTAATATTTTTTGTTATGCGTAGGCCCTAAATAATATTTCTTCTGACGAATCTTTTTTGGGAAATCTGTAACAAAATGTTTTCATAAAAAATAAGATATTTTCAGCAGTTATGATTATATTATTGCTCCATTTACTATACCAAAAAAACTCCCACCACCTCAGCAACCACCACCATTCCACCACCAGAAAAAAATGTTTATGAAAAGGGAAACAGTTTAAGAATGTTTATAGGATCATAAAACGCGTTTACACTTTTACCAAAAAATAACTAATTTACTACTACTCCCTCCGCATAACAAAAATATTGATCTAGTTGCATGCAAGACTTTTTCAAACAACCCACGCCGGGTAAAAAGAGAGACAAACATTAAATAGTTAAATATTATTATTATTATTATCATCATTATCATTTTATTTGGTTTCTGGGTTTATATTGTTCATAAGTAGGAAGGGAAAGAAGAGGAGTAAGTGAGTGAGTGAGTGAATGAGTGGGGGAAAATGAAAAGCTTTCTGTCTCTTTTCCTTCTTTTTTTTCTTGCCAAGTCTTCGTCTTAAGAAATCAACGAGCCTATTAGCAAGGCACTTAAAGATATTTTCTTTGCCATAAAAAAGTGGCCAGAGTAAAAGGCGCATAAATGACGACGAAGAAGGAAAGAGGAGATCCCTTACATTTTTAAGAGCTTTATTTAGCAGAGGGTCATGATGATCAGTCAGCAAATCATAACAATTTTAGCATCATTATTATTACCACCACCACCACCTTTATTATTATACTCAAAAGAGCTTTATTTAGCAGAGGGTCATGATGATCAGTCAGCAAATCATAACAATTTTAGCATCATTATTATTACCACCACCACCTTTATTATTATACTCTAATACTTATATCCCTGTTAACGACCCACTAAGAAGGATGATGACGGGACGCGGACGGGAGCTTCCCTGCCTTTACTAACTTCTTCTTCCCCACCAAAAGATTAAAGAAGATGAAGAAAAAACAGATGACGTGACGAAAAAAGTATAATAATAATGAATGTTTAAGTATTTTAGTATCTTGAGACGGAAAAAAGTATCATCATCTTGATATTTCCTCCTCCTTCTTTATCGCTCATCTTGTTGCTGTTTCTGTTTGTTGCGGATGCCTTTCTTCTTATTTCCTTTTGAGAAATGATCATGGTGAATATTCAAAACGTCATATTAGCCCAAATCATTTCCATAAACCCACCAAAAGATTAAAGAAGATGAAGAAAAAACAGATGACGTGACGAAAAAAGTATAATAATAATGAATGTTAAAGTATTTTAGTTTCTTGAGACGGAAAAAAGTATCATCATCTTGATATTTCCTCCTCCGTCTTTATCGCTCGTCTTGTTGCTGTTTGTTGCGGATGCCTTTCTTCTTATTTCCATTTGAGAAATGATCATGGTGAATATTCAAAACGTCATATTAGCCCAAATCATTTCCATAAAGCTCAGCATGTCCTCTCATCAAAGTTAACACATTATGCACACTCTTTCTTTCCACCTTCTCAACATCTCTTTAACATTCATTTCTACTCACTTTTTTGGGCTTCTTTTTGCTACTCTTTCTTCCGCTCCACTTTTTTCCCCCCAGTTAAACTTTGCTCTTCCATGGCTCGTGTATATTATACGAAGCAATTTCAGATAAGGTTACGTTACGTTCAAGTTTAAGAAAATCTTTCAGTTACTAACTACCTTTCAGCGATAACAGAGAAGAACAACTCTCCGGACAAAACAGTCAAGGAGAAAAAGAAAATAATAATAATTATTATTGTTATTGTTATACTCTCCTTAGCTTTACCTCTTTTCCTTCTTTGCGTACCGATACACATCAAGAAATGGGTTTTGTATTACTTATTATTGCAAGTAAAAAGCAACATTTGAACACTATAAATCCATAGTCCTGCAGTTTAATTGCTGTTGAGAGCAAAACAAGTTCTATTTCCAAAGCTGATATCATCTCATCACAAATTATATAAAAAAATCACACAGCAGCAACAGCAGCGAGCCAAGTTGAACCTGACTAAATAAACCAAGCAAAAAAACATTCCAGCCATGCATACAATACAATATACCTGCTACTACCTCCACTCGGTAGTGGGTCCTCGCTATCCTCATCAAAACAAATTTTACAGGATATCACTTAAACACAGGAGCTGAAAAGAAAAACCAGTCAAATTTTTTTTCTTACTCGCAGTCGCAACAATCAGTAAGTAAGCAACAAACAGCAGCAGAGTTCCACCCTGCGTGAATCTTTCTCTTTCCACCACTACCACACCAGCACCTTCCGCATATATGTATAAAAAAGTATTAAATTGTGATGGAGATATGCGTTTTATATGCGATTTTTCACTTTCCCTTCTGCACTATCAAAAAATCATCAATGGTTGGAATAGTTAGTTGTAAGCAACAGAGCCGCCACCATTGCACATAGGTAATATCATGGTAAAATGTAATGCCATATCAACCACCACCACCGCATGCTAATTTTTTCGAACATGCTTCGTGATATTTTCTCCTCCATTCTTACAATAATCCAACCGCCAACAGCAAACATTTTTTTTGTTCAAGGGAAGAAAATTTTTCGAGTAAATTGTAGACTCTCTTTCGTTTTCTGTATTACATGGGCTTGGCCTTTTCCCTACCTGAGAGCCATTCAGCAACGTTCCCCGCAAAAAAACAGACAGGACAGAAGGCTGTTGTTTTTGTTGCCTTGTGCTATTATTACAAAAATTATTGCTGCTTCTGGTTGTATTTTGGGTTGCGCAATAATAGTCTTTCTTTAAGTCACAACAAAAATATAGTAGTACATACTTCGTACATAATATTATTATCCTCGTTCAAAAATTAATGGTCGTTTTTAGTCGTTGTCCTCGTCATCGTTTTCTCTCTCCATGTTCTTTCTTTCCTCTTGTTTCTCGGTTTTTAAAATTTATT
>JAHZNJ010000362.1:0-11294 GCA_027744475.1 Lepidocyrtus cf. sotoi NNG-2020
TAAATATCAGTCACAACGATTACGTGAAATCTCGAGCTACCCAGTGAGGTGTGTTAGGTGTGGTGTGGTTGGTTGTAGATTGTAGACAATTTAGATTTCGATAATGCCACGCCACAGGATATTTCGTATTTCAGCGCTGATCCTTTTTACTCTAAATTGTAATTCTGAAATGAGTGCAATTTCATTAAAGATTGAAGAATTCGCAGGTATATAACTTCTCATTCCCGAGATTTAAAAAAAGTTTAATTCTATTCAACGACACAGCGACGCGTCCAAATGATGTATTTAAACAAACGACACTGTTTCTGTAATTTTTGTTGAAACAGTGAAAGTGAAATATCAAAGCCAACTACATCATGTGCGCTTCTTTCTTTTGCTGGGCTGGAATGAACATATAAGCGTTATAGGTATGTGGTAAAGCATCTTTAATATTCCCTTTACTACTTAAACTTATTTCATAGATTTCATAAACGCCTTAAGCAGGTATAAAAGAATTCGGGGATATTATTATGTGTCTGACAGTTCAATTGAACTTCACTTCAGTTCATGGAACAAATGAACCTAAATATCAGTCACAACGATTACGTGAAATCTCGAGCTACCCAGTGAGGTGTGTTAGGTGTGGTGTGGTTGGTTGTAGATTGTAGACAATTTAGATTTCGATAATGCCACGCCACAGGATATTTCGTATTTCAGCGCTGATCCTTTTTACTCTAAATTGTAATTCTGAAATGAGTGCAATTTCATTAAAGATTGAAGAATTCGCAGGTAACATAAACGCCTACATCTGCTTTCCGAAATTACATCGCTCAACTAATTTTGCTATGCAAATTTATTCAAGAATTCTCAGATTTTGCTAAGAGCAAAGCTCATCAAACAAGTATTTCTTTAGAAGAAGGATGCCACTTGGAAGAGAACATTTTGAAGCGTTCACTTCTAATGAGAAGCTGAAAGGGAGAAGGAGGATGCAATCACAAGACACGAACAAGAACCTTCAAAATATCAAACGTAAACACATATTCAAAGACTACGCTAAATAAATAAAGTATTTAATATCAATGCTAAGTAATATTAACTTTGCCGCTAAAAATCCTCTTAAATAAATACACCTTCATGCAAGCTGTAAATATTATAAAGTAGTATAAAGGTTTGATATAGCTGCAGCAACACATAATAATACATATATCTCGTAATCTTCATACCAGCTTTACTTTAGTTCAAGAAAACACTGCGGTTTCATTAACTTTCTTCTAAGCAAAACTCGAATTTCCTTTTGCTGGAAGAGACAGGAAAGAAAACAAGTGTGACGGACGAGTTTCTGATATAAATATAAAGGAAGAAGATATCAAGAGAAGTGAGTGAAAAGTTCCTTCGTGGGATGTTAAGGGATTTCCCATGAAATTGGATTGGTTTATCTTTTCTCTGTGTATCACGTCTTTGGTTTCTAAATGCATCGTCATTATATGAAAAGTATAAAAGTATACTATACTTCTACCTTTTGCTTTTGCTTATAAATTATAAACTGCTACTTAGAATTTGTATGAGAATCAGAATATTTTAATGTAGATTTTTAAATGTAGTCAGTTTTTGTCTTAAGTGTTGGATACGGGAACGGTTGAAAAAAGTTTTAAAAATTAAATGATGCGGTTTTCCATCCACCTTAAATCTACGTATTCAAAAATGACAAAAATATACAACAGAGTTTTAATGAGTTATGAAACAAAAGTTAAATATTTAAAAAATAAACTACCTAAAATTCGTTTCAAGATTTTCATTGCACGAGTACGAATTGTGAATTGCTATTACTTCGTTTCAGTTAGTAAATGGTTCCCAGCTTTTAAACTTCTCATTCTCCGCTTTTCTTGTATGATATCACGTAGCTTGGGAAAGTTAGTAACTGGATAATTAATTCATGGAAAATTTAATTCCCGTCTGAATAATATTCATACTGAATATTATACTATCTGAATAATATCCATAACTAATTAAACGGAAAATGTGGTCCTTTTGCCCCTACTTCCCAGCTTTTAAACTTCTCATTCTCCGCTTTTCTTGTATGATATCACGTAGCTTGGGAAAGTTAGTTCGGGATAAAAATCTTTTTTAAAGAAGCATTGATGGCGGTGAGTGATGCACTTTACCAGTAATGTTAAATGACGAAAGAGGTTTATGTACCTCAAATGGCCTCGTTTAAGTAAAGACTTTTTTCAGGTATTGTTTGATTTTTGAATGAAGTTTTGTGAAGGTAATTGGAACGTGATGCTTGTTGGTGTTCAGCTCCAATTTTGTGGCTTTTTAACCTCTTCCTTCACTCCTGATTTCACACAAAGAGGAAATCATGACATCAAAGGAACTTTTTGAAGTTAGTGTAGAGTGCAGTAGTACCGAACAGAACGGGCAAGGCTTCTTTCTCTTTCTCTCTTTCCCTCCAAAGTTTAGAAAAGAAATAAAAGTATTTTGTGATTGTAGTAGTAGATTGTCGTGCGATGAACATTAAATGGCAACTTTTAACAATAAAGGTAATTCAGCTGAAATAATTTTCCTTCTGACGTTGCGCTACCGGGAGTAATTGTGCCTCTGTCAAATGAATAATGCCGAAGTAAGTGGCAAATTGTGAAAATCCCATTTACTGTATTTCAGTTGCAGGCCTTTCAATTCTTTCTTATCTGTAGTGGCCAGTCAACCATAAAGACTATATCTGGAGGGAAAGCACGGATGTAGCGAACGATTCAACAACAAAACACAACAGACTGAACAAACAAAAAGGTGTTATTCATGCTTCAAATCATTTCAGGTAAATGTGGTAAATGTTTATTAGCTTAGCGTGCTCCAATATGTGTGTATACATATGAACCTACAAAAGTAAATAGTAAAGTGGATACTGCTAAACTTTGTAAGATCTTTTCACCTGTAACTGCTGCAAGGTTTTTTCAAGTGAAAGTGGGGCAAACAGCTAGATTGCTTTAACAAAGAGAAGAGAAAGCACACACATGTCACTTCAGCAATGTCACAGTAAGCACCAATTAGTATGAACAGGATTGAACTCCTGTAACTGATTTCTTGTTACACTGAAAATTCTGTTAGCGCGCTCTGCTGGTAAGAGAGAATTCAAATTGTGTTTATGTTACATTACAACATAAGTAGTTTCTTATATGAAATGTACCTATCAGATACAAAAAAGGCAAGATCTTATTCTAATGCCTAATGTTTTTGAATGGAAACTCTAAAGATAAACAAAGGTGTATAATATGTAACAAGCAAGCAGAATGTGTTGCTGTTGTAAGTAAACCTGTAGTAATTTAAACCATTTTCACGTATCCTTCAGCAGGAGCCTGACCCTGGTACATTTTTCAATTTTTCTCTAAAGACACACGATCTCTTCTGACAATATTTAAAATCAGGTCATGTCGGAATTTTTTTTACTAAATCCTCTGCCTACAGCTACTGATGGTAAACTGACATTATTCATCTAATGTGTACACACATAGAGACATAGATGCATTCAAGCTGGGTAGTTTTCAGAATTATCCGATCCTGACGTGGAACACTTTTACGTCAAGGCAGACGAAGAAGGTAAAAAACGATAGGCGTTCCCAAAGCCAGTAGCAGCAGCAGCAGAACAGACGATGATAAAATGATTTCACTTTATGTGTGTATAACAAGGTTCTAATACAATTCGAGAGTTTGCTTTCCAGTTTTTACCTAATCCGTTCCTCCTTACTTTGACCTACCTTCCTTTCCAAATGTGTTTTCACAGTTTTAGTGTATTTCTGTAGTTTCATACCTAAGAAAATTTGTTGATTTTCAACATGTAATGATATGCATAAACATTGCATGCACAGGAAAGTAACTTTAACAGAACAGAACCTTTTTGAAACAATTTTCCTCAATCCATAAATTGTCTTTCTTCTTACATCATCGGCTTATTAACTGTGGGAGGGTGAAGCAAGCTCGAGATGACAACGTCGCATAAAATTTTCTCCTTTTCCCTCCGAATGTTACCTGGCGGTGTGGTGCGATGTTGGCTGGGTGGAACGGTGGAAGTTTAACTTCCTGAATACGAACAGATATTGAAAAATATAGTAGAAAGAGAAAATCAGATGAGATTTTCTGCTCCAATTTGTTTTTTTTTCGTGGTTTACAGTCTTTTCCTATATATGGTACGTTGCATGCCGGCCGCATTTTCTTTCTCGGAGCTTCAGTCGACGATATTAAAGAAGAGGGTAAAAAACCACACGATGCACGGACCACTCGACATTTCTCAGAATATTAGAAACTCTACTGCTGATCAAACGTTAAAGTGTAAAACGAAGTGTGACCAAGACTATATAGGTTTAACCTCGTGTCGAATGAATTTATGGAAAAGCCCAGGTTGCAAGTTTTGAAATGGTATTTGTAACAGCAACGGCTTCGAATAGATTTTTAGTTGTATTATATCCAATCCACTATGGGTAGTTTTCTAGCGGCAAAGAGAGTAGTGGTTTTTGGTTAGTGGCTTTGCGACAGTTTTTTGTAAAAACATACAAAGTTAAGTCAGTCGTGCAAATTGCGTTGGAAAAGCTCCCGAGCGAAGCAATTTTCTTGTTTTCGATTGATTTAAGAAGGTAACCAGTTTTTCAGGTAACAAAGTTCCCATCTGTGGGTTCATAAACCTTTAAAAATTATATACAACAACTAAAATTTATACTTTTAGGGGCTTGGGTAAATTGTGTTTATACATATAAAAAAATATGCATTATTATCGTTTTAAATGTAAAATCTATGCCTCCAATCAATTGTCCAGCAAATAACTTGCAAGACTGGGTCCATGCAAGTTAGTTGTACTGTCCGATTATCACATTCTTTAACCTTAAAGTAACGACATATTTGTACAAAAATAAGAGAAATGATTCCACAACAACATTTCGAACGTGGAGTGCAACCATGTTCCATTTACAGCTTTCTTTTTCTCATTCTTAACTTGGGAATACAGGAACTGCCATGGAACACAATATAGGACAGTTGAGCTTATTTACGTGAATTTATGGTTAAACTATGAGTTTTATATTAAAGAGTTACGACAAGCGCATAACGCATATACAAAGTTCAAACTAGGTTTTGAAGCTTATGCAAATGTGAAACTATTTATGGACCTACAAAATATTGGATAGGTGGAGAATTGGTCGTATACAGATATATATTTTGTACGTATCAATGAAGCATTTTTCCTTGTCACTCAAAAATGGTGCCAGGTGCATCTGTCTATATCCCTTACATTCATCGATGAAATGAAATTGATTTCTCGTGTGTAAAAAAGCGTTCCCATTAAGCTGAAGAATCTTTTTAAAAACATAATACAAAAAATACTCGTAAGTTAGTGAAAGTTAGCAAGCACATTTCAATTTCAACTGTTTTGAACGGGGAAAGAAAATTCTGATGGCTGATGAAAGCAAAAAGGTCGAAAATAAACATAATACATAGCTCTATAGCATAAGCGTACATATATACTTGACTCTTGACTTACTTTCACTTTTGCTGACAACACTAAACAAAAAATAATGATACCGTTTACCTGTTTTCCAATACAATTATTATTTTTCATAGTTTTTAATAATTTTACACCTTTAAAATGTATGAACGGATCAGGTTTCACGTTTCCCCATTAATTGTTACCGATAGTGTACCGTTCTACCTATAAACCTTATAAAGGTAGCGAGGTCAAAAAAGTAGAGCATGCAAAATTCAGTCAATCTCTGAAAATGTCTGCATTTGCCATTTTAAAAATGAGCCAGGCAGGGTGGGTAGTCACAGAAAAACATCTTTGGATGGATGAATATTTGAGGATCTCTTGGCGCGCACGATTATGGCAAATGGCATTCGAATCTTCACTTTCCTGTTTTTCTAGTCTTACCTGCCTTCCTGTTCCTATTGTCTGTTCTCTCAAAGCTCAGGTTAGTATAAAGTTTTTTCGGTCATATGAACTAGAGATATTATATATCATACTACAGGATAACGGCTTGGATGATCACAAGAAGCCATAAAATATTATACTAGAACGTTGATAAAAATAGAATGATTTCCGTTGTATTCATGTCCTTCACAAATTCAACCTTTATAGGAAGATAATTTCAAACGATATCTGTTTTTAGAAGCTCTAATGGCAGAAATACAAAGTTTAAGCTTTAAAGCAAACTAAAACAAAGCGGTTATATAAGAGAAAAGCAAGTTAGATTTTCTTGCAGTGAAGTGAATAAATATTATGTGTAAGTGAAATACAATTTAAAATAGTTGTTTTGATATTTTTATTCCAAAACATACAGATACTTAAGCAACTTTCAGACATTTTGTCAACTTCTCATTTTATTCTTGAAAAATCTGAAATCAGTTAAAGAACCTCAATGAAATAGAATTCAGTTTTCAGTTCCTTCAATTTTCATCTTAGTATTAGTATCTATCTGTCGAGCAAGCTGTGGGAAAATCATGCCACAGTGTGACACACTGCTGCAATTTCGGTACCCCACATGTTTGATGCTCAAGAAAGATATTAAATTCAATTCGAGAATATTTTGTGTATTTTATGTGCTTTTAAAACGCTGAGACCAAACAACTGTTCCCTTTTTCTCTCGTACCCTGTTGCCATATTATGTAATGCTGTGTCGTTATCCTTGAAAGATAGGCATCTCATCATAATACCTTTCTGTCTGTCTAAAGCGTAAATATCTATAGTAAAAAGGCTCAACCGGTACATTTGTCACGGGAATTGAACGAAACGAAGTCAGTCAGTCAGTCTTCTTATCCCTTCTTCGGGAAACGGAAAAGGGATCATGAGAAAACTCGGTGAAATTTCGTTGGATTGAAAGAAACTACTGCTTACATAAATAAAGAGGACACTGACTTTGAGCTTTTTGTCGATTTTCTTCTCATAAAATATTCAGTTGTATACACCACAAGGCATAATGATTTTCCCTACAAATAATATTCAACGCATACTTCTGAATATTTCGTAGCATCTCGTTAATGATGTATTCTTTACAACACTTCATGCCATGATTCATGTGGATATATAGATACATTAAAACACGTACGTGTTGTTTCCGTTTTAAAGCATATTTACATACTTTCTTTAAAATCATTATTGTCAAATGCAATGCCTGGTGTGTGCAATGTTAAGGTTTAAATGACACGTCATCACGTTGCATTGAGAATATGTCGATGTCCTCTGGACAAGGACGAAATTATGAAAGCTAAACGTTAAATGTGAAAGTAAAGGAAAATATTCCATTTACTGGTTTTGTGTTTTGTGTAAACAATTTTGTTCTAAAAATACATAGCAGTAAATAAAATTTCTAGAATGCTGTAGCATTCGTTAGTTCAACTAAACTACAACCCATTGTGTTTTTATCAGATGTCTTTTGCTTTTAATGGTGCGCGCGTGTTTGATTCTCTCACTCCTTATTTCCCACCCAACCGTACTTTCCACAATGGAAGACATGTCTTCTGCTGAAATAAAAAAACTATTGTTCATTTTCATTATGCTCACATATCAGCATCATGCTAGTAATGACACATGAGTAGGTTCTCAAAAGCGCGAGTCTATTGTTAAAAGCTAAAAGTATTGTTTTTTTTATTTCTAAAGAAAATAATAATTTGCAAATAAATAATAAGGCTCGCTTCAATGGCATAAAAATGATTGTGCGTTGTTTGTTAGTACAATTTCTTTTATTATTACTCGTTTCAATAATTATTATTGTGAATTTCACATGTTTCAAGCTTTTATTCATCTTCTTTTCAGCCATTACTTACCCAACAACAGACAAAAGAAGATAAAAACAAGAGTTGCTCTTCACGTGAAACCTTAATACCAATGTTTACTTTTTAAAATGTTACTTCATTGTCTGATATTTTTTTAAAAAATTATAAGGATGTATCGATAGAATATTATCTTATAAAAACAGCCAAGGTTAGAATAAATGTATAAATTCATTGATTTTTAAATGGCATCAGTGATTAACGTACAACGCATTCATTATTTAAAATACCCTTACTGGCACCGCCCACTCCCTACTTTATTAAAAGAAATTACTTGCAATATTTTGCAGAATTATATTACACAATGGAAACCCTGCAAGTACAAGGCTACTAACTGACTTATTACTTTCTCTCTTTTGTTCCTTCTTTCTCCTCAACAGAAAAAGTATTCCTTCAGCAAACTAAAACTCTGTCAAAGTTGTATAACTCATGATGATATATGCAAAGTTTGAAAACTGCTACGAAGAAAGGAGCCATTTTCGGTTCAAAGGAAGTTTTTCTAACATATTTCCGTTTTTGCCGTACTGTTTTTTTGCAATGCGTAGCGTAGCCTTTCTTTCCCTTCGTATATATTGTTATAGTTAAGTATGTATCTACAAAAAGAAGGATTGCACACACAGCTCTTCCGTTTCCCTTTTCGTTTCATTTCATTTGAAATCCGTAAGTCCGTCTCCACACTTGGTGGCATATGTGTGACAACAACATACCACCACCATGCACCGTACAAGAAATATAAAAGAAGTTTTAATATTACTTTTCCAAGTTTACCCACGGTTGGCTGGGTGGGATAGTATTCTCTACTAAAAGACTGATGATGGTGGTGGTGGTGGTGGTGGTGGTAAGCTACATTAGTAGGCCGCCATGGTACGCAAAGTTACATTACTTTTTCAATGAATGACGACAAGGCGCGGGCGGGACTACCTCTCTCTGTTTCTTTCTTAAATGAAGATTGCCACTGCATTGCATAATATCATCGGACGGTGTAAGTATAAGGAATGGAATGGACTAGAAGAATGAAAAAGAAAGAAGAAAACGAAAACAAGCAAAAGCAAGGAAAAACTTGGAGCGTATCTGTGACAAGTTCCTTTTCAATTACTAAGGACAGATGCTTTTGTGTCTATCATACTTGCGAAAATGTTTTAACGATGTTTGCTAACTCTAAGAATTTTCGTGTCCAGTTTGCTTAACAATAAGTGAGCAAATTGAAGCTAGCTAAATGGTAAATGNAAATGTTTTAACGATGTTTGCTAACTCTAAGAATTTTCGTGTCCAGTTTGCTTAACAATAAGTGAGCAAATTGAAGCTAGCTAAATGGTAAATGCTATGTATATTTGTACACAACTTACAAATATAAAAACTGCAATTACCTAATTAAATACAATTCTAGATGCTTATTGCTGAAGAAAATTTTCTATTTGAAGAAAATTGTATCATGCCCTATATTTTTGCCTCCAAGCTGTAGCTGTAGTACGCAATGAAATTTTATCAGAGAAAACCTATTATTTCAACTAAAATGAAACTACAATTTTTGTAGTATTTCACATCCACTTTAGGATGGAAACATTAAAGTCCAAAACTGAAACCGAAGTGGTTTCTTTCACTCTCATGAATTTTTTGCCTCCAAGCTGTAGCTGTAGCTGTAGCTGTAGTACGCAATGAAATTTTATCAGAGAAAACCTATTATTTCAACTAAAATGAAAATACAATTTTTGTAGTATTTCACATCCACTTTAGGATGGAAACATTAAAGTCCAAAACTGAAACCGAAGTGGTTTCTTTCACTCTCATGATATTCAAGTAGAAATGTGTAAAACCGACAGGTATGGGATGGGTTGAGAAAGAAAGAGAAAAAATGCAATAAAGTGAATTGTTGTTTTATAAAAATAAAACGTAATATGATTTCCTTTGAATTTTTATACAAATATCAATTTTCTTCCCACTTTGAAAGTATATCGATCAGGCAGCCTTCCTAGATTGAATTGAGAGAAGAAGTCGAAGAAGAAGAAGGAAAGCGAGGACAGAGCTACTGATCGAAAATGGCTTCTTTATTCTATATGAATGAAATTGAAGGAGAAAAACTCAGACAGGATAAAAGTCATGGAAAAGTTTTTTTCTCTCTCGTGTTTTTTCTCTTTTCGGGTAAAAAACTTACTACCAATATCGAACATGTTGATGACGATGATGATGGTATTTTTAATATCTCAACTATACAGAAGGTATTATTAGAGAATTGGTTGTGTACCATTCTTTATTCCGTGATAGTATCGCCGCGGCTGAGTTCCTTCTTGTACCGTATTTTTTTCTTCGTTTTTTTTCTTGCTGTAGTAATTCTAATATCTAGGTGGCGAGTATTGGAATCCCAAGTGTGTACGTGGTTTGAGTAAAAGCAGGTTGAACATTTTTCACAACATCGTATATCAATGGGTGGGTGATGCAGAAAAGGATCTCATCTTTGACGGTTTCCTACTTTCATATCATTCGAAGTATCCCATATATACTTACTTATAAAATATTATACTACGACTTAAGTTTCCAAAAAATGGCAATGCTTTTTTGATACAGGAAGTGGAAAGGATAAAATGGGAAGTTTAATAGAACAACATTCCTATCCTATTTTTTTTACTGCCGCTGAATATCTCATGTTTTTTAAAGCACATCACATATAAATGAGAAAAAGTAGTAAAAGCCGAGAGAAGTAACCAGTGTCTTTATTGAAGGTAAAAAATTAGAATCCTCCCAAAAAAAGCAGTCCATAAGTCATGAAATGAAAAAGAGAAGAAAGAGATGAACATGTGTAATATGTGTTGTTTTACATAAAAAAGTTTTCTTTTTCCTTTCCGAAGATAGATTTTCGAACAACATATCTCTCGAAGATTTATTTTATTCCAAACATGCTGAAATAACATGCTGGTGCTTCGCTATTAGAGAATGAGAATAAAGTGAGTTGTAATATCGGCAGCGGTAGTTGGTGGTAGTTCCATAGTTTAAATTAACAAGAGTAGTAAGTAGTGAGTGAAATCGTGATGTAATCATAAGTACTTCTACTTCTGTTTGTGCTACTACTGCTGCTGCTGTTTCTGCTGCTTTAAAAAAGAAAGTGTTCGAATAACAACCTTTGGAAGTAATGGGAGCCGGGAGCGGTACGGTATGAAGCAGCCAGAGCCACTATTCTACTAAAGTCACGGTTGGGTATTCATTCATATAAGCTTGGAGGAGCTTAAAATTTTAGCTTAGAATTGTGCCATAGATGCTTACTACAGCGACTGGTACTACTGCCGGCTTACGCGGGTTACCTACTTGTGTGAGTAATATAAAGAGTCCAACGTAGTAGGTCAGTAGTATGATTCTGATTCTGACTGCTAAAGAACATAATATGTATGTAATGAAATGAAACTTGTAGACTAAACAACAAAACATCATTAATGAACGATAGGAATTCCTTGAGAACAAGAACATTTCTATTGTACCATATTACAGCGTATGATAACTACCTATAATGTTTGCCG
>JAHZNJ010000363.1:0-12401 GCA_027744475.1 Lepidocyrtus cf. sotoi NNG-2020
AGACTTCTTTGAAATTTTTTTCCTCCTTCACAAGATCCAATTCACTGTGATGGCAGTCCTGTCAGTAAAAAGTTCAATTCTTCGTTTCGTGTTTTTGTACGAATAGATATATTTTATTTTCCCTACGAACACTTTATTGGCCTTGACTATTGACCTAAATGTGAATATTAAACTTAATCATTACCAATCACCAGCAGCAGCAAGACTTCTTCATCCCTGAAATACTATTGACTTGACTGACACTCACTGACACGACACACACACTTTTTAAAAATGGAACGCACAAAACGCCTAATTATTTATAATTTACTGCGTAGAGAGAGACGCACACATAGATAGCTTTGATATTATTATTATTATTACTTAAATGATGACCGACAGAACAACAGAACACCACCGAAATAAAGATGACGATGATATGCTTTCGCTTTCTATATTATTTTTAAAGGAATTTAAAGATATTTAACTTTTGACTTTGACTTTTGTTGATTTTTTTATTATTGCGGGGAAGAGACTTATGTCATGCCATTCACATTCAAAATTTCACAACTCAACTCTGCAGCAACTGAACAAACGACGACAGCAATTTTCATTCACTGTCATAAAAATATTCCACTGTGATGAGATGATGCGATGATGTGACGACGAGATGTTGATGATCATAAAAAAGATCCTTTTGACATTCAAATTCTTTAATTTCCAGAGAGGACAAAAGCGTTTACGATTATGCCTTTGACTTTGCCTTTGTTTCGAATCACCGTTGCGTGGTCTCCTTCGTTGCCGTCGTTGTGAACAAACTCGAACTAAATTTTAACAAAAAAGATTCAGTGTGTAGTCCACCACTCAAGTGCACATGCTGTTTTGCTAACACACAACTTTGCCTACTTACTTGCCACCAACAGATAAAATTTTTTTGCAGAAGAGTAAATAAAAGCTCTTTACTCTTTTAGCTTTTGTTCCTTCTGAGCTTTTTGCTCGCACGCAAATATCCACACAGAGAGTGACAAAGAGACAGAAAAAGAATAAAAAGGGTTGTCGTTTCTTCTCTCTTAAATGCTGCTGACTGAACTGAAGTAAAATAAAAACTACCCACCCAAAAAGCCTGTCAGCTCAGTCGTTGTCGTTGGATTTTTTTAACAAGCAAGTCCACCAACAACTCTCAAACAATTTTCATTCACTTCAGCAGAGCAGACTTCAATTCACCGTTTATTGTTGAAACCGCAATGCAATGATGTTGTTGATAGCGGTTTTTAGGTATTCGATAATGTATTTATTTTTTTACTATTTTTGATTATTTACTTGACTCTTTACTGTTCCTTGCTTGCTTTCAGCTTGACAGACAAGCTTTGCTGTCGTCTTCTCTTCTCGTTTGCATAAAAAATGAAATCCGTTCAAAATTATGGTCTGCTTATAGACTCCAGGATGATGATGATGATGATGATGATGATGATGACATGAGCAGTTAAATATTAAATGGAATAATTCTGCGGTTAAACTCTTCGGAAGAAAAATGAAAGTGTTTTTCAGTTCTTCATCCGTTCTACTCTGTCTATTGCGTTTTTTATTCCTTCCTTTGAACTTAAACGTTCGTCCCTCAACTCAACTCAAACTCACGGGCAGGGACACTCCAACTCACTCACCCGCTTAGCTTACGAAAAAAAACTCTTCAAAGTGACTCTCTCGGTCTCGTTCTCGTCGATAGAGAAACCACCACACCACTGCCACAACAGTAAAGAGTAACTTGTTGTTTTGGATTAAAACACCACCAAAAATAAAACACACACACAAGCACTAGCACCTCGCAGCTTACACAAAGCTTCTTCTCCTCCTCCTCCTCCTACACACACGAATAATAACAATACTTTAGTGACTTGACAGCTTCAAAAAGCTTTAGCTTTGATATAACAACACGATCGTTGCTTGGAATTGGAAGTTTGATGGAAATGGAAGCCCCTATGGCAATGCAATGGCTATGTCCAATTCAATCCTCGTGGTGGTGGTGCTGGCTAGTTAGCGCGTATAACGTTGATCAAACAACAACAGCAGCAGCTCAGCTCTTCAGCGTTCCTCTTCTCTTTTAATATACTGAAATGAACAGCAAAAGGGTGACGAGCTGATTGAGGAAATCCGCTCTGAATCCTTATAGTAGTAGTAGATTTTATACAATAATGTTTTTTTACTATCACATCACATCATTCACATGCCTCACACAGTAGCTAGAAAGCATAGGCAATAATTCCATACAGTCCAATTGCAAGTCCAAGTCAAGCTTTTCTGGTTCTTCTCTCTGCTGATCTTTATTTATGGCTTTGACTTATTATTAATCGTTGTCGATTTATGTTTCTCTGGAATTGGGAGAAGAAGAAGAGCATCGGCATTAACGGCGTGGTCAGCAGCAGGCGAGTAAACAAACAAAGAAGAAGAAGAAAAAAATTATTATTTATTATATGATGAAGGTAGCAGTAAAAATAGTAATCGTAATGATGATGATGAGTGACTAAAAGTGACTCGTGTGGGTATAAACATTTATTTATATAAAAGCAAAAGCAATATCAACATCATCGGCGATAGCAGAGGAGGGTGGACAGAGTGAGGAATTTCTACGAAAAGCACTTGATCGGATTTAGGAATGGAGTGAACGTCCGTCCGTCCGTGTAAGCCAACAACGAAGGTTATTTCATTAATTGAGAAACAAGCAAGAGAGAGCCTCAAGCAACCAAAGGGCAAGTCAGTTCAAGCTGTCTAACCTTAGCACTAGGCACTAGCTTTGTATTTTGCCACTTGATGGAATGAAATGAATAAAACAGAGAGAGAGAGAGAGAGAGAGAAAGAGAAAAGGGTTATGTGCGTTATATATAAATATGATGATGATTGCTTATTATTAGGCATTATTATTTTTTGTTGAGATGAAGAAGAAGAAGGGAGACAAAAGAATATTATTATTATTTTATTATTATGATGAACTGAAGATAGTGAAGTGGTAACGACACAAATAAAATGAAGTAATGACGACAATGACGATGGTGGTCAGATTGCTTAAAAGAGAGAAAAATATTTTTCTACGTCAACAACTACTCCTGTAGTAAGTACGATTTTGTCTGTCTCTTTTAATTAATTTAGGAATATTTTTTTATTTCTTTACTTAACCCGTTTCGTTGTTGTAGTTGACTGAGTGACACTGATTTAATTCCAGAATGCTAAAAGCGTTTGTTTAGGACGACAAGACGGGGCTAATTATTTAATATAAATTTTTTTAGTAGGGTAGAAGAGGGTGTTGTGTATGACAGGAGAGGAGCTAAAAAGCTACGTGCCTGGTAGTGAATACTGGAAACAGTGGAAACTAAAAAGGGTTTAGTTTATTTTATGAAATAAAAATTGGAGTTCTCTTACGATTCTTTCCTACGTGCTGTGCTGCTTTCAAACATTAAAACTCGAAAATCTGAATTTTATTGGGTTAATCTTATGCGTGAAATGATGAAGTAGTATTTTCAAACATGACGTGACGTGAATGACGTTAGTGTTTCAGTATAACAGTATAGAAGTTTTTAAGTGTAACTGCTTACGTAACTTAATAATAATCGTAAATGCCTAAGCTTAAAAGTTTAACATGACTTTACCAACTTTTAAATTGGGGCTCTCTGTCTCTACCTAAAAAATATATTTGGATTTATTGTAACATAAACTGTTGTACTTGTACCGTAACGTAACACAAAAAAAGAAATATTATTTATGTACATACATTTTGAGACATAAATGCCTAAATTATATCGTGTTACAGTAACTTTTTCTCTTGCGTTCTTGCTAAATATTATGAAGGGTGGCGGTGGCACAGCACATGCAACTTTTGCAACTAGGGCAAAAACAACAGCGAAATGAAAGAAGAAACGAATGCGAATGTATTTAGAATGGAGAATGAAAGTAACGTCGTGAATGACTATTTTATTTATGAAACTACGACTCTTGTGCTGCTGCGACTGCTGCTGCTGCTTTTACTGTTTCAGAAGTTTACAGTTGACAACAAAACTGAAGACTGGAATGGAATGAGTAGTGAGGGAGTAAAGTGAGTGGTTTGTAGTGAGCTGAAGCTAAACTATATTTGAAATGGAATGAAATGAAATGAACCAGAAAGAAGAAAAAAACTTTTTTAAAAACGTTTATAGCCCTTTCTTCTGTTACTACTGTAGCGTTTTGTTGTTGCTGATGTTGTTGCTGCGCCTGATTGTTATATCCCCGTTATCATATATTCATGTTTTTATTATTATTATGCTCTTGCCATTTTCTATATTGCTGTTGTTGCTATACTGCTGATGAATGCTGGATTCTGAAGTGGAGTAAATTTTCAACTTATTAAGTACGATTATTTTTTTGCAACTTGTTTTTAGTCAATTGCGGAAAATGGAGGAAAAATTATTATTACATACTACAATTGTTTAGTTTGAGAAGGGGCAATTTTGTAATAAAGCAGAAAAATTATATATGTGGTGTTAGTTAGTGCCGATAAGTTATACGAAAAAATAATCATTTCATTACCAGAATAGATTTATTTGGAAGAGTGAGATTTGATATCATTCTATTTAATGTAAACAAACCTAATCGTCTTTAATTGTTTATATGTAAATTAATTTAATAAAGGAAGCTAATCAAAAGAGTCAGTTTTACAGCTTATAACTTACTAACTGCAATAAAAATTAAAAGAATTGTTTCAGCTGTGACTTGCCATAACTAGGAAGGCAGGCTCATATTACTCATTAAGTTTTTTTTCTTTCGTTTTTTTTACAAATATAATGAAAGAAGAAAATGAAAACAGGAAGAAAACGGCTTCACTTCATTCCATTTAATTTTCATTCTTAATTCTTTCGCATATTATTTTTTCTTAAAGAATATTACCTAAACCTACATTCCTTCCCATTCCCATTTGAGCTAAATTCTTCCTGTTTCTATTTCTTTCCCTCACAACAGGAGAAAATGATTTATGAAGGTTATAAAAAAGCATCCTATATTTTTTCTTCTAAAAACTCTAACTCTACTCCCATCCCATTCTCCCAACTCACCATAATATTTCATCCATGCTAATTCATTGTGAAGTTTATTTGTTTAGTTTTTTAAGCATTCTTTTGGGTTATAGCATAACATAATAACTTAACTTAGCTATATTATCATTAATACATAAGAAGCCAATCTACTAAACCATCCAAGTAGGTATGCAAGTACCATTCCATAAAGTACTTTTCGACTGTGGAATAATAAATAAAATGGTTTAATGCTTGATGATAATGATGATGAAAATGAGAATGAGCCCAACACAATCACCACCGTAAAATTATGTTAAAATCCATCCAAAAAACCTAAAAGAACCAATTTTCCTTTTCCTCTCCGAAAAATATATGTTTGGAAAATATGAGAAAATGAAAAAGGAACAAAGTTGGGATGGATTTTTCTCTTGTTTGGAAATTGGGAAGGCAAAGAAAGAGGGAAAGACAAGACAAGTGGAATATTGTTAAATATTATGCGATGCGATTGTTGTTTTGTTATTATTGCCTTAGCTCCTCACAAAAGGCAGGCGAGTGAGTGGCTTTTCTCCAAATAACCAATTTTTTGCTGTACTAATACTCGTACGAAAAATAGGAAGAAAAAAGCAAAAGGAAAGAGGGGGAGTAGCAAATAGCACAAAAATACGTATGCCTACGCAAAACATTTTTGAATAAATAAACAGTACACGCTGATTATTTGTTTGGCTTTGGCTGCTGAAAATAAAGCAATTTTTTGCAGAGAATGAAGAAAGAAGAACAGAATGAAAGAGAGTGAGTGAGAGGATAGGATTATCTATTTGCACACCACACATACACACATTCCATGCCTGATGCCACGCATTGAATACTTTCCCACTTTCCATTTTCCATTCATTCAATACAATTCAATACTTTTAAGAGGAAGTAGGTAAGTAAAAAAAAGAGAAGAGAAAAAAACAAATTTGCTTTTCAAACTGAAGAAGAAAATAACTGTAATACGTACGTACCCACTCACAAATTTACGTTCCACATAATTTACACACCGCCACCAACAACACCACCTCTGCCAACAACACTGCCAATAACTAAGTCGTTTATTTTCCTGCAGCAGTTACAGCAGCTCCTGTTTTTGTTGCTGTTATTATTCCTGCACCTATTTCGAATCCGATGAATATTCGAACGACTCAAGCCCATTCGATCGACCTAAATTTTCAATATCCCTTTACTGGATTATAGATGGATGGATGGATGGNCAGCTCCTGTTTTTGTTGCTGTTATTATTCCTGCACCTATTTCGAATCCGATGAATATTCGAACGACTCAAGCCCATTCGATCGACCTAAATTTTCAATATCCCTTTACTGGATTATAGATGGATGGATGGATGGGTACCTCTTTCTCCTCTTATAATATTCCTCCTTCCTCTCTCACTTATTTAAACTCAAACTTGAATTTAGCTTTTCCTTTCCTTTCCTTTCCTTCTATCTACAAAAACGGGGACGGACGTACGAGGAAGAGAGAAAAAGAAAAAAAACAGAACAGTTTTTTTACATGTATTATGTACATAATAAAAAACAACGCACAGCAACACAGCAACAGTAACGGCAACAGCAACTGTAACAACAAACTAAACTACAAAACAAGGAAAATGAACAGAACAGAAGAATAAAAAGCAGGCGAGAGAGAGAGAGAGAGAGTGAACAGAGAAGGTAATTTTATTTTATTTACCCTTTTTATTTATTTATTCCCGTTTCTTCTCCTTTTTCTTTTCCTTTTTCTTCTTCGTCTTCTACTTCTAGGTCACTGTATCGAATGAAATAGAATAAAAAAATTCTGTTTCTGTGATGCTGTTGTGTTGATGTTATTTAAAAGGATCAAAATTGTATTGTATCAAAATAAAATGAAAATAAACTTTTTTTACACGGACGAACAAACACAAACAAACTTGTACTTACTTACTTAACTTACTTTTCTCCTTGCTTGATTCAATATTTAATTTACTTTCCGGAGGAATTCGAAGATTTATTTTTCAAGAAATTAGATTGAAAGTGAGTGTGCCGGAAGAAAAATGAATGATGATTAGGATTCTGTTAGACGATGTAGATGTGAATAGAAAGCCCAAAGGCAAATTAATGAAATACTTCGAATCTTAAACCAAGGTAATCACTTCCTATTTTAAAAATAAACTTGAACGTAAAACTTCCACTTCAACCAAAAATTAGCTCCACTATTTAACCACACAAGAGAACTAACTTTTGAGTAATTTCTTTTTTTTATCCAAACAAATTCACTCACTTTAGAAATGTTTTTATGATGATAAAAGTTATTTCAATTTCAGCACTCCAGCCAAAAAAACAGGTTCACTTCACTTACACAACAACACAAGTAAAAGCTCTGAAGAGCAGCGTCCTTGTAGACGGTTACAAAACGAAATACGTACTGGCAAGTAGCTCCAGAACGATGTGGAATGGGATGGAATGAGATGAAGGAAAAAGAGTGAAATCAGAAAATAACGTTTTTTCTCCAAAGAACAGAACAGAGCAGAAGAGAACCAAAAAAGAAGCTTTGCGTAAGTACGTAGGACTATGCTGTGCTATGCATGCACTCTATGCACTATGCTCCACTCTCTCTCTCTCTTTTACTACGTCTTTTCTTTTTCCAGCTTCACATTCAGCTTCAGCGCTGCTGCTGGTACTACCACCTCAGCATACGTACCACATAGGGCATAGGAGAAGAGGAGAGAGAAAGGAAATGGAGCTTCTTCCAGGCAGAGCTTCTCCAGCTCCAGCTTCAGTTTCATGAAGCCTTCCACAGAGTTTTTTTGGAGCTGTTCACATCCCAATCAGCAGAAATGGTACATATAGGCTTTTTCATCTGCTGAGGGAGCTGCTCCTGGAAAGAAGAAAAAATAGAGAAAAATGTTGTTGTCGTGGGCTGTGCTGCTGCGGCTGTGGACGAACGCTGCTGCTGTTGTTGCTGCTATTGAGCGAGTTTTATGTAATGTAATGGAATGTGTTTTGGGCTCCTGCTGCTGCTGCTGTTGTGTTCCAAGAAGAAGAAACATAGCCTCTTCCTCAAAGCCAAAGCCAAGGCTTCTCCTTCGAGTTATTTTTCTGTTTTCTTTTATAGAGAAGATGAAAAAAGAAAAGAGATGAGAGATGATGAAGAAAAAGCTTTTTCGTTTTCTTTCTCTACTTTTCTGTAAAAAGTAAGTAAGGTTAACTTGTTTTGCGTATCGTATCGCATGAGGAAGGTAAACTACCTAAATAAATACATGTTTTGGTTGAATTGAGATTGAGAGAAGGATGAAAGACGCAAAGAGAGTAAGAAAATGTCCTTTCTCTCTTTGGTTCTAGTTGAAAAGGAAAATGATCCTAAAATTGGAGGTGAAGCTGCTGCTTTTCTACTTTTACTGATGTGATTGAATGCACTGGTACCACCACACCACCACCATCACCAGACTATTACGAAGAAGAAACGAAAACAAAATCAGAAAGAAATAGATATAATCGTGTCGTATAGTATTGAAACAAGTCTGGGTAGAAATACAGAAAAAAGAAAGGAATGAAGAAAAATAAAAATAAAAAAGGAAGGACACGAAATAGTTTTACTTTCTTCTTCTTCTACTTCGATTAAAAGAAAATCTTATAAAAAGCAGGAGGAGAAGGAGAATAAGAAAAAAACAGGTTTGAGTTGTGGAGGTAGTTAAGTTGGAGTTGGATCAGATAAAAATAAAAATAGAGCTGAGCTGAGCTAAAGCTAAAAGAGGAATGAGGATGCATAGAGAGAGAAAAGACTCAGAGTCAGAGTCAGATTGTTGTGAGAAAGAAGAATACGAAGCAATATCTATCCAATGCCAAGCCAAGTGATTTTCTTGAAAAGGGAAAAGGACATTGAGATAAGTAAAAATGCAGGCAAAAGTTTAATGTAGAAATGCACAAATCTTTTTTTTCTTTTTCTTGTTATTTTCTTTCACTCTTTATGAAGGTAAAGGAATGGACTAAAGCGAAGTGAAGCAATACTGATGCAATGCATGCCATGTTGTGTGGCTATCTTTGTTTGGATGAAAAAGGAGAAAAAAAAACTATTTATGAAGGTAAAGGAATGGACTAAAGCGAAGTGAAGCAATACTGATGCAATGCATGCCATGTTGTGTGGCTATCTTTGTTTGGATGAAAAAGGAGAAAAAAATTTTTTTTTCTTCTGAATTGCATGGAAGAAAAAATGTGAGGGAAGGAGAAGAAGAAGAAGAAGCGTCAGAGACATAACTTACTTTAGTGGTGGTGGTAGTGGACAGACAAGGATATTTTAGATATCAGGACATATCCGTATTCTTGATCTGATAAAAGGGAAACGATGGTGACGATATTTCACGGAGAGGACACTATAAAATACCGGCAGAAGTTAAGACAGTGAAGAAGTATTTCTGTAGAGCAGTGGAAAGACTTTTAAAGACTTTGCTTGAGATTTACTTTTTTTGTTTTTTCCTCGGATGACTATTTCGGATCTATGATGATTCAAACACAAAGTTATAGAATACTACAAATTACGACGTCATATTAGCCAACAAGCCACCTCTCTCCTTTTTGACTTGTATTAAGCTGGCAAGCTGCTGTTGATGCTGCTTGCACTGTTGTTTGTTGTAATAACGTTCTAACGAGCAATAAATAGTAGAAGATTAAAGAAAGACCAATAAATTGTTGTGGCATGAATGCAATGGCACGAGCATTGCATCCAGCGTTGGTTATGTCATAAAGAAAACTACTAATTGTATTTGGAAAAGAAAAAGGGAAAGCGACGATTATTATTGCTTTTTCCTACGAAATAGATAAATATCTATACAGAAATATGAAACGAGACAACTTGGGATGGCAAAGACTGTTCTGCGATACGAAAAGTCACAAATAAAAATACTTCATAGAATTGCGGCAATCAACGACTTAAATATTTTTAGTTAATGCTTAATAGCATTGACTTAAAAGATAAGATAAGTCCAGAGAATAAATGTTTATAAAGAATGAACATCTAATTGAAAAGTGTAAAAATTCTTTAATTTCGAAAGGTTTGTTTTTGCATTTTTAAACAACTGCTGTCCATTTTCTCATACAACAAACCATGTAGCAAGAACAAAAACATTTTTAAAAAACAAGCAGAAAATATATTGTTTTTCTTGTTGTTTTCTTTCGCCATCCCTATCTTCCTTGTCTCTCTCTCTCAAACCCTCTCAGACCTTGCCCAGAATACATTTATTCTTGTAATAAGAAGTTTTAGTTAAACTATTTCCCGTTAATTACAAAAATGCTCCTTTTATGTTGTACTTTACAAGCACAACAATGCTACATGCGATATTATATCTGACATGAGGAGGACTCTTTATTGGGTAGGTAAACCTTGTAATAACTTTAACCAAACCACCACGTTTTCATAACTTTTCCACTAAAGTACAATGTAAAAGTAGCGGAAGAAAAAAGACAACCAAGAGGGTTAGGAAATAATAGCTGAAGTTTTAGCTTTAGTCTCGTTTCCAACAGGATTTTCCTTCCTTCTTCCTTTTACACTTCTAAAACTCCTTTCCCTTTTTGACTTTCTAAAAGAATAGAAAAACGAAGGTGGAAAATAGAAAATAGAAAAAGAAAAGGAAAGAAGAAAATTCTTTACTGTTCTTTTTTATAATGGTTTTGAGGAAGCTTCCTATCCTATCCAGACGGTAGTGGAAGAAAAATTTAAGACTCTTTTTGGAAAGCAAAAGAAAGAAAAAAAAGAGAAATGGGAAGAGGAATTATTTGTATTTGGGAAAATAAATTGGAAACAATACACGCTCATTATTTTCCCCCTTTTCATTACACATTACACACTCCGTGTCCCTCTAAAGCTTAAGCTATCTACCAACGAAAAAACAATGTTTTAGGAAGAGGAAAGGAATATTGAAAAAGCAGAGCTGTCTTTCTTTTCTACTGCGCCGTTCCGTGATAGTGATAATTACTCTCAAAAGCCAACAGTAATTGGAAGGAGTGAGGTTTAGTAGGAATGTGCGGGAAAGAGAGAGAAGGAATGAAACCAAGAAAGTTTCGTTTCGTTTTTTTCTCTCTCTCAGAGCATTGTGCTTTCAGAGCTTAGAGAAATCGACAAAATAAAATAATTGCTGTAGTTGTTATCCACCTTTCCCGACTAATCTTTCTATCGACCGACCAAGCAATAAAAACGTAATAAAGCACAATTTAATATTTATGATGATACGGTATTTTATGACATTTGATTGTTGTTTGTTACATGGATAATAAATGGGGATAATAGTGGTGGTGATGGGGAATTGATAGGCAATTAATTAAACTTTATTGATTGGTTGTCTTAATTACATCATATATATTTAAAAATGTACGTAGAACATGAGAAAAAGATATCTATATCAGATTGCAGGAAAATATGATAATTAAATATATGTTACGGCGATACGGTTGGTGATAATGTAAATGTACCACTTTTAATCAATTCATCAAGTAATTATTGAAAGGCACGTTATACATTTTTGGACATTACTAAATTGATAGGGATGTAAAATAATTAGTAAAGCAGTTAGTTTTTTTTTACTAATTACCAACAAAACTGGCTAATTAGCAGTCTACGATATCAAATTCTTATTGTTGGTTTGTAATAATTAATATTTAATATTCTACGACTGAATATAATGTTAAACTGAAACGTTAACTTTTGTTATTATAAACATTTTAAATTTCGTAACAGCACAGGTAGATTAAACCAATGTTCTTCTTGCTCATTTGATAAAATTTCTCTCAAAAGGTATTTTTATGTACATATATAAATGAATCGAAATAGTTTCTTCATATCTACTGACACACTTTACTTTGCCCACACCATCATCATCATCATCATCATCATCACCACCACCATGCAAATTATGCAGAGGCAAACCAACTTAAAATTCCACAGAATTGTATTCTGCATGAATGCATATTATGCAAAAACCGGAATTTCCTTCTTTGCCTACCCCCTTCTCCTCTCTCTTTTCTCCAAAATTTTTGCAACAAACGAGCAAGTAGCACAGCTACAGTGTTGCAAAAATCTAGTTCAGATGAAGTCTACTAAAGGAGTACATAATTCCACAAACAACTTTAGCAAAAACAAAACTACTACTACTTACATACCGTGCATAAACACATACATACATCTATGCATCATGTTTCTGCATTTTGCTTTTCTGGTATTAAACTTTTTCTCCTTTTTCCTACGAACGAGCAATTTGATTTTCCTCTCTTTCTCTCTCTCTCTCTCTCTCTTTCTACCTTTTTTACATACAAATTACTCAAGCAAACAAAACAAACATTTTATTTTTCTACTTTCCACTTTATTTTACTTCACTCCTAAAAAAACATT
>JAHZNJ010000364.1:0-12392 GCA_027744475.1 Lepidocyrtus cf. sotoi NNG-2020
CTCTTCTTGTTCTTTCTAGTTTTCCATATTGCAGCCTTCCACATAGTAAATGATTATCTTCTATACTCTTTTGGTTTTATTGATGTTTGCTTGGAAGCGTGCCTTTAGTCTTTACTCTGTTCTTCCTGCTACTATACGCTTTTACTTTTAGTTCGAAATATAAAAAATAATACGAAGTGTGGAGAGTAAGCGCTTTTTCTGCTTCAAACTTTTAATTTTGTATTCAAAGTAAAAGTGCTTTATTGGTTTTGTGGAGAAAGATGTGGAATAATATAAACGTTGGGCGGTATGAATTGAATTGAACGATTCTGTCAACTTTTTGTCCCAATCTAAATAAAATTTTGCCGCTGTTCGAATCGATTCGATTCCTCTGCTTTGATGTTCTTTCTCTTTCATAAGAAAAAAAAGATGAAATGAAATAAATAATGGCATTCCTAGCGAGCTGCATTGCATGTAACGGTTTATTTTACTTGACAAAATAATATATTGAATTAATCTAGCTTATTCAATTCATGATGATTACAGTTATGTATATATTTGTTCGCATTTCCTTCTTTACAGTACTCGTCATAATCCTTTGACATTTACAACTTATTGTAAATGTAAATAGTTCTTATTGAAAGCAATAATAAATTTCTTAGAATTTTTGCCATATCCGGTTTCTTTCTACATTTTTTATGTTTGAATTTGTCTATTTAATTTATAAAAGTAGTTTTTTTTTATCCCATACCGACAGATGTAATAAAAGGGTTTAATAACAGGCAAGAAAAAGGAGGAAGAAGAAGAAAGGTCGACTCGACGTGACAGGGCAGTGGTCTCAATAGAACTATTATCACCGCACTGTTGTGTCGCAAAATTCTCTACTCCTTACTTAATGTAATCACTACTGTGTATTGAGCATTTTGCATGTCTAACTTTTAGTCTATCATCGACAATAAAACCGTGTGGGCTTTATTACGGAGGTACGACATGTTCTGCAGCTACAGCGCAGCAGCCATGCACTTATGTTTGCTTTTACTTATTACAAAATGTCGAGGGGTTGGATTCAGATTCCATCCAACGAAGATCTCTTGTTGTTGTTGTAGTAGTTGTAGAAAAAGATGTTCTTTATTCTTTACTTATGATTACTCGTTATAGTTGTCATAAATCTGATTTTCGGAAGCTCTCTCCTGAGAATTTTTCGACAGAATTATATGAGCATTGCAACTTTAAACATTTTGGAGTTACTATTGCTATTTTGTTGTTTCAGGTATACATAATATATCAGGTATAATATCTTCCAAAAACATCTACATACATAATACCCTATACATTTCCTCAAAACTCAGTTTTACTTAACAACAACACGACACGTTGTAGTGTTGTAGTTGTGTTGTAGTAGTAGTGGTAGCAGTAGAGGAGAAAGAATAAAATGAAACTCCCTCAACTGCTACAGACACCGACTCTTCTTGAAATTCTGCTGGGCTTACTTTGCCCTTTGAAGCAAAATACGTTTTTGGTGATACAAACATAAAGTAGGTAGCTTTTACCGAAAGTGTCAAGACAGAAGTTCATTGCTATTTTTGTTCATTCTGTTCTACAAACTAGATAAGTAGGTAGGTACAGCAGGATAAGGTAAGTATGATTTTGATTACCCAAGTGCAGGTGCTTCTAAAAAAGAGTTTTCTTTTGCAAGCAGCAGCAGAAGCAGGCTAGTTTCTAGAGCATGACATTTGACCGAATAGGTTTAAGGTTTTAAGGAGTGACTCGCAGTGGGAAACATTTTTGTCCTTGTCCAATAATGCCTGTCAAGTGCAACCAAAGACGTATGTAAGTAAGAAGATAAGGTAATTTAATCTAAAATGAAGACCATGAAGACATTTTCTCAGTATGTGTGAGTGAGTGAGTGGAGCGAGTCTAATATGGACAAACAGCTTGTGTTTTTGTAGTATCTCATTTCTTTTTGTAGTGAGGATGGCTCAGGTATTCAAATTTCAAATTGGAATGTAAGAGTAAAAAAGTTTTTTTGCGAATGCTTTAAACACTTTTTGCAAGTTATCCGGAAGATACATACGGGTACATCATAAAAGAATCAGCATTTTATTGCAATTAAGTATTTTCTTTGACAGAGAGCTTGAGCTCGTTTTTCAAACAAAACCTTTTAATTTGCGAAAGCGTTTGATCTTTTTTGTTTCATTCTTCTTGTATGAAGTAGAACTGTTTTGTAGTAACACAATAGATTTTAATCTACCTACTATGCAATTACCTAACATAATAATTCGATAAAATCTACCAAAAAATCGAGGCAATAAACGATTTTTTCCAGTTTGGCGAACAATTTCGCCATAAAAATTGCATGCAACTCAAATTATGCGGTGACTTGGGAGGTTTTAAATGAAAAAGCAAGTTCTTCAGACACATTAAAATGTACGAAAAGTAAAATATGATGATGATGCAGAGAACAAAATTATAAAAATTTTATTTACAGTAGTTTACTAAAGCTAAACAAACAGATGGCGAAAAGAGAGAAGAGAGCTCTCGAAGAAGGGAAATATCATGTTGCTTGGCTAGCTCAACACTTTTAAAGTTTAAAGTGAGGAAATTTGAGAAATTACAAATTGATCCACGAAAAGCAACTTGCACCCATATGTCATCTTGTGAAGTTGTAAGTTGTGAGTGGTATATCGTGTAGATTTCAAAAACTTTGTCTAAAACCGTTCCTCAAACAAGGCAATGTATCAACTTTATCAAGCTAACGATTTGACAACCCTAAATATTAGATTTCAGAGGAGATCATGCTGGTTTGCTAACAACGAAATGAAGCAACAGCAGAGCAGGCTCACATTGACTTCACAATTCACAACAACACAAATTGATATAATGCTAAAAGTAGGTAGTTACATAAACAGGTAGTAAACCATCAAGTTAAGTAGGTAAATAAAGGGATATTATCAGGTCCAGTACTATACACTAAACAAGCATCCTTTTATTACAATATCACCTTATCATAACTACAGCAGAAAGATTGCAGCAGATTGCTTCAGCAGATAATGAAGAACGTAGTATAGAGGAACTCACTATAAAAACTAGAAATTCACAGCGTGATTAAAAGTGCTCCTCAAGCACGCAGTAGACTCGATTAGTTAAATATTTTTACAGCATTGACATTATACCACCATCCCAATCTATGAAGGGGAACAGGTAATTTATGAGCTTTTATTCAAGCTTTTGAGACGTGGTGGTGGTGGAAGCACACACGAGCACAAAAAGTGGCTTTTCATCCATATTGTTACAGAAAAAAGTAGCTCGATAAATTATTTCACTCAACGAGACCCATCTAATCAGTGTAAAATAGAAATGTTCATAGCCCATAGTAAGTACGTATCTTTCTCTCTCTCTCTCTCTTTAGTAAAGTAGTAAAAAATACACACAAAAAAATCTTCATTATTCCAATGCGAAAAACAATGAATGATCTACGTGATAGTGAACAGGCTGTAAATCAGAGCATGGCAAATAATATTTCTTCATTTCTTTTTCTGCTGCTGCTATGCTGCCGTTGTGTTCTTATAAAGTTCATGCGGAACTTTAGGGGATTATTTCTGTACGTAGAGAAAAATGTGGAGAAAACGAGCTAGTCTACTACGGTGCACGGTCGGTTCGGTAGTTGGTAAAAAAGAACTCCCTTCCTCAGAAAGAGGTAGACTTTTAGTCTCTTTCCTCCATTTTCCATAATAATACAGTAATAACAATAATAATACTACCATTTTTGCTCACTACTATTACCTAAGTAAAGTCAAGCCTACTTAATACAGTAAAAGCCAAGCTTAGAATAGGTAAGTAGCAGAGAGAGAAAGGAAGAGACAGAGCAGTGAACACCACCGGAACTGAAGCCCTTACAACTTGTTCCCTTTTGGTTCGTTCGTCCTGTGTGCTGCTTCTGCCGCTGCTCCTCCTGCCATTTGCTATTGTTTGGGCAAAAGAGGTGAAATCGGCTCATTAGTCATTACAAACACATAGCACACTACTGCCAGTGACCATAATATTATGCTATCAACCATAACCATCCAAAGAGTTTTTAAGCTGGTACGGATGAGCCCCATCACAATCATCACCAGAATTGCAATAGAAATAGGAGCGTGCAGTGGCACTATAGAGACCATAATATTATGCTATCAACCATAACCATCCAAAGAGTTTTTAAGCTGGTACGGATGAGCCCCATCACAATCATCACCAGAATTGCAATAGAAATAGGAGCGTGCAGTGGCACTATGGTGGCAACCAGCCGGAGTGAATGACTCTAGATAGTGGCTGTTTGGCTGGCAAAAGAGAGAGAGAGAAACTAAAGCTGAGCAGAATTTTATGGCACAACCAAGCACAATAATCATAATAAGAGAACAGCAGAATATGTTCCGTCAGACAGAATGAATAGGATGGGTTATATAGAGTATTCGAGAAGTTACCTAAATAACAAACCTGCAATAGTAGTTTAGTTTCACTGCTCGTTTTTTACAATCTTCATGACATGATCGGTCGTCTCTTTTTGCTGCTACTAAAAGTAGGTACTTTAGGCATACGTCTCTGAGAGATTCTCTCATTTTGCAACATTTTTCACGTATTTCCTTCACATCACAAAACAAGTCAAGTAATATGACGAGATGGAAAGAAGAGATCTCTATCTCTGAACTATCTGGTTCTTGTCATTAGACTGGAACTGAACTTAAAAAACTTTTTATTAGGTAGAGGGATAAAAGAATATATAAACCTTTGTAAAATATAATTTCGAAAGGAAAAAAGAGAAAAATTTTCATTTTCATAGTTTTCTTGGGTAGAACACTCTTGCGCTAGTTGCGCTGTAATCAACTTGATTATGATGATTTTGATGATGTGATCGTGGCTCTGAATGCAATGAGCATGATTACTTCTCTCTCTCTCTCTTTGCTCTTTCTTATTAGGTACGTACGTATTACTCTTAGGATTTCTTTTCTTGGATTGATAATAATGATAATAAAAAGCATTATTCAATCTCTGCCCTTTTTCCTTTTTTCCTCCAACATTATTTTATAGCTTGCACAAATAGAATCAAAGCAATCATGATTATTATGAGTGAGTGGAATTAACTGCAGCAGTGAGTAAAGCATAGCAATCAAAAGTAAACACATCATATTCATCATCATTATCGGATGAATGAGATGAACAAAACTGATTGTGCTGCTGCTGCTGCTGTTGCCATTGTATTGTTATTATATCAACCAGCAGCTGCCGAGTAAGTTAGTGTAGCAAAGTGTTTCTTTATACGTAAGAAAGTCCACTTTGGTGAATGCGGCAGTTGAATTTAACGTATTATTAGAAAAAGAAAGAAACGAAACGGGGCAGCGAGGTCTTAATATTATTATGGAACAGGAAGATCACGTAATTGCTGCGTAGTAGCATATAATTCATGTATTTAGTTTGGTTAGTAACTGACAATGAGTAGAATAAATAAGGATGATAGTTCCTCCCTTAACATCAAGTCCAAACTAAACTCCATAAACTAACACACCCATCGTCAGTGGTAGTAGTATGATTAAAGTAATAGTCCATTGTCCTCATCATTACGAGAATTATGATGGTCATTACTATTTCTGACAGGAAGAGCTTAAACGAAGGAAGTTACATCATCGTCATCATCATCATCGTATCACATCATCAAAGATCGAGGAGATCATCACATACATAAGAGAAGAAAAAGTGGAAGGATTTACGTAAATTCTTTGAGAACATTTTGAACATTGCTTTGAATTGTGAGAGAAATTCATTTTATTAGAGGAACTATTTAACTATTACAATTGTATCAAGTGATAAAGGAGAGAAAGAAGCAGAAATAGAAGAATTTTCCAGAAAGTTTTGTAAAATGGGAAAGCAATATTTAAATTAAAATGAAAATGCTTCACGAATTTTGAAAGTCGCTGATCTCAAGATAACTATTATAAAGCTCTTTTAGATAAAGAGTAGATTGGAATCAGTTCTATTCAACGGAACAAGAAGAAACTGTTCTGCTAAAGCCGTGTAGATTTTCTTTTAAGTTTTGAGGGAGAATTGTACATAAAGAATCTAATGCTCAATACTCAAACATAACATAAGTGAAAGTAGAAGAATAAGAAAGCATATGGCAATATGGTATCAACACGAATTCCTTATAATTCTTTTGATTCCCATTCAAAAGACATCCATATATAAAATACGAGGAAGTAAGGATAGAATTTCTTGGTGAAGAAAGAAATAGAAAATCATACTTTTCCAAACTTCTACCTACTTCCAGAACGGTTTCATTTTGTAATTGCCCCAACTTTACTCGTAATCGTTTGTGATCATACTTGAGGGTGTTTCTTTCAAGTGTTTCCAGAATTACTCTAGATGTGAGTTGATATTATTATGTCTGTTTATATGAGACTATGAAATTGGTTATGATCTACCATAAACTTTATATAGGTTTGAGATGACTATGCTATGGTGAAGGCTAATACACAAGAAAGCAGCAAAGAGAAAGAAAAACAAGAAGAAAAAGAATCCTGTGAAAAAGTAGGTTTGTCTTTGCTTTTCGGAAAAAGAAGAAAAAGAAGCACTCTTTGAAATTTTCGCTAAATAGTAGGTAGTAAAAGCTAAGCAAGGTACGTATGAAGCATGAACTTACGTATTATTTCATCTACCTTAACCGCTTTTTCTTCATCTTCTTTGGTTAAGGCAAAAGGGAGGATCTGCAACAAATGCCAAATACAGAAGAACCCAAAAGAGAAAAGACTTTCAACCAAATTGTTTGCTTTTCCATAAATGTGCGGTGGGATATATTGTTTGTGAGAGTTTTTCTCTCTCCTCTGCAAGAAGAAGAAAGTAATTTTATTTACACAGTGGAGAATTGGGAGGAGAGAATAAAAAATAAGTATTGCATTGCACAATATACTTTTCATGAGGTTCATGGCATGAACTGAAGTCACAACATCATCGTATCATCGTCGCAATAATAATTCCCTTCTTCCTTCCTTACATATTTTTATAGTAATATGTGATAACTTATTAAAACCGTTTTCAAAAATACGCTGCGTACGCTGATAGTGAAATTCACTGTAATTTTATACGGCCCACTCATGTCAGAGAGAAGAGCTGTTATGTTGGAATGGAATAACCATCTCACCTCTTTGCTGTGTAGAAAGCTTCAAGTAGACTTTAGGTATTATGTTATGTATATGTACGTTGTTGCGTTAGCCTTTGACAGGATTTCATATTCCATTTTAAGAGTTTTGAAGTTTGAACTAAAACAAGATTATCTTCCATTTAGCTGACAGCGACGTCTTTAAAAATCATCGTCATTCACTATTTTCATACCATTCATTGCCCTTTCATATAGCGATTTTATATATAAAACAACAAAAAAAGTTTTGTGTATTTTTATATCCATAATATTATGTTCTGTCACCGTCATCACATTTGAGGAAAAATTTCACGCCTCATTCAGTCATTCTTTTTCTGGTTTTATCTCGTTTCATGTAATACTCCATTCCATAGAGCCCAACAGCAAAAACAGCAACAACAACGCAACATTATCTCATCATCATCATCACTATCATAAGAGAAGATGAAAAGAGCAAATGTAATGAATCCTTCTACTGTTTTAACTTTTTAACTAGGGGCACAGCTTTTTACCTTGCACCCTTTTTGTTGTATTACTTTTTTACTTACATTTGACTTCAAAACATAATTTCATTTTCTGTTGGCTTTCTGTTAGTGTCATTTGTATTAGTCCAAAAAGTATCTAGTTTACACAGATTTTATGCGCATTAGCCCATTTTTTGTTTGTAAAGTAAAAAGTTTCATCAAGATAAAAATGATGAAGCAGACATCAAATTACAACTTTAGAAGAAACTGATTTGATTACATTAAATTTTTACTAGTCATCATTATGTTGTTCTTGCTAGAAATTCTCCTAACAAAGAAAAATTACTGACTGACAGTTAGTCTTCGACGAATCTGATCTGAACTGAGTGAGAGCTGAAACCAATACTAGCTGTTCAATTTAACCAAACAAGTCACGAATTAAACTGAATGAAAACTGCGAAAGGTGAACTTTTGATTGAACAAAAAACTTTTCTGATAGAGTAAGTTTTGTAGTTAGTTTATTGATGATTCAGAGAAATCCGTCCTTCTACATTTTTATCAGTGTAATGATAACATCTTGATATTGATATGTAAGTAAAGATCGCGTAAAATATCTTTCGCCTCGTCTGACATAGATGAATGAATATCAAAAAAGGAGATGAGAGGTGGTTGGTGGTGGTGGCATTTCATAACTGATGTGATACTTTAGAATTAGGTAGAAAAGCAACTTTTGAATAAGAGGTGATGTAATACTAATATTAATACTGAAAATTTACACTTATTGGGGTTATGGTGGTAGTAGTAGTAGTATAAAATATTTACTTTTTCATTCATTTCTCCATAAAATCACAATTTTTAGTTTACTTTATTTACCTCTCCTCACCAACCTTTTTGTTTAGTTATGATGGCAAAAGTAGTAAACTCGGAATCTGAAAATCAGAATTGAAAATGGGAAAACTTTTCAACTTTTGTTGCAAAACTGGAATGTATAATAATGGGATACTAGTTTTTGTTAGCTTGTGATTTGGATTCGAGATACGTTTATGTTTGATTCCAAATCCAACTAGGTGTTATTATACTTCAGTTCTACAAAGAACTTTTCAAGCATAAGCATAGGTTTTATAAATTGGTATAAATCTCACCTCAGTAAGAGTAAATTATAGTTTGTTGCTGAATGTTCGTTAATAATAGCTTACTAGAATTTCTCAAACTTTATTTTCTACTTATCATTTATTTAAAGGTTCCGGAAGAAATGGCTTTAGAGCAGAAGGTATTCAGCTCGGCTTACTTGAATGTTTATTACGCACAGTAAATCTTATTTGCAAATGCTACATTGCATAGTCACGAATTTAAACTTTAAGCTAAAATGTTAGAAAAGGAAAAGATGCCAAAAAGCAATTCAAAAACGTATGACATTTCCGTTTAGTTGCCGTTGTTGCCGCTTCAAATGATTTTATTACACAAATTTCATGTGCAGCACAATAAAGTTGGGAAAGCCCTCTTCATATTTGATGGATCTTTTTAGAGCAGAGAGAAAAGAGAGACCTACATTTTCTAAAATGCATTTGTGAGTGAGCAAGTCAAATCATAATGTTAAAAAGCCACACAGCTCTCTATATATACTTGTGTGTAGCTTCTGGCAGCACAGCTATCAAAGTAATTGTTTCAGTTTTGTTCCGCATTTTCATAGCTTTTGGTCACTGCCGGAAATAATATGGATTATAGGTATGTGTGAACAAGCCGCAGGGAAATCAATAAACGACAGGAATTCCACAATGCCTGTCAAAAGCATTCAGCTTGAAAACGAAAGCTTCCTCCATCCATTCCAAACCATACTCCATTTATCACAAGAGGAAAGAAGACGAGAAAGAAAGTTGAATGAAGCTACGTAGCTAGTAAGCTATAGATCTAGTATTGTAGTACTTTTCTTTTTTTTGCTGTTATGAACAAGCAGGCTATAAATATAATGTGTCCGTGCTTATGTGTGTGTGTCTTGCATCTTGTCGAATATTTTCGCAGCGAGAGAGATGAAAGATAGATTTGTACAAATGATAGAAGAATGAGCAATATTTCATTCCTTTATCTAGTCCTACAACAACTGCAACATAAGAAGTATTTATCTTCTATTGAAAATCATACATCGGCACATGATTCACAGTAGTAAATAACAGCAATTATCTGATGATCGGAAGAAAATCCCATTAATTTGTTATTTTTCTGGATTGGAGTTCCCGTTCCCAGTTTTTATTGTTTGTGGTTAGTAGTAAGTAGAAGTACAGCTCAATGCAATGTTTACAAAAAATGTAAAAAGCAACAAAGAGCTTCTGTTCTACGTACGTCTTGATGATCCGTTGCCTCAAGAAATCAACAAAAAAAGACAGACAATCGTCGAAATGTAATGTGGCGTGAACACTTCCACTGCTGCCACGCCACAACCACCACCGCACCGCCATCATCTCATCATTATCACACACGACACACTCATACCGAATGAGTAGTTGTACACTTTTGTAATCATATGGAAAGCGGAAAGGAAGGGGTTTATATGACTTTTCTTTTTCTATTAAATACACTTATCTGTGTGAGTAAGTGGTTAAATAAATAGTTAATATAAACCTAATCGTCCCGAGGCTGCCAACAGGTATTTACAGTAGTACAGTGGTCAAAAACTCGTCATTCTTAGTAAAATTCAAAGCAGGTGCCTATTCGTTTCCTGTCGTATAGTAGTAGAAGCTCGAAGAAAAGTAGTAAGTAAGTAGTCGGCCGTAGTAGCAATGGCAAATAGTGAAGTTACGTAGTAGAACAGCATCAAATAAAAAAAGACGGGTGGATCGCCGGTTAGGTCAATTAGACAGGGAAGGACATCATCGCATTCGCATGGTTTTAAGAGAGAGGATGGAGTGACGGCGCAGACCATCATTAAAACATTGTGAAGGAATGCGTTCTCCTATCTAGACCAATTTAGGTTTTGTTGTTTGTAAGCTTTCAAAGAACTATGTAGTAATGTATAGTAGTAGTAGTAGTAGTAAATAAAAAAGAAAGGAGCGGGCATATTATCAGAGCCAGAAGCAATATAAGGAGAATAACAATTACAGAATAAGATAAATGATGAATACAATTCAGTTCAGTACAAACTACAAAGACAGAGAACCGCAAGTTGAAGAGATACTATGAAAAAAATGTAATCCATGTAACATAAATCTTCTCCTGGTTTGCAAAGTCACATTAGTACCACATTTCAAGAAAGAGTAAAAAAGCCATCACTGATACATTTTTATCTTTGTTTTAATGTTTTCTGCAACATTAAAATGGAAAAGGAATACATCAACGGACTAACATGTAATTATTGTGCGTTTGTGTTTGTCTCTCCTCCATATTATGGCATGGCGTAACTTGGCTCAACCCTTTGCGTAAACATTACACAAACGTGTATTTAGTTTGTCCATGAGTGTGAGAGATAGCTTGACTAGTAGATAGTATTTATTGTTGTTTTTACGGATCGATTGTTGTTGTTGTTTACCAATGCTTTAACAAAATGCCATTACCTACTACCTACATAGGAAGAGTATGAGCTTGACTCATCATCTTCATTACTTAATGATCGTCACTTAAATTATCTTCATCATCAACATCAAAGTTATAGACATTTATTAGCGAAAACGAAGTGTGCAGCATTTTATTTTCTCATTCTCTCTCTCTCCTTTCCTCCCTCTCTCTACTAGAATATAAAACAGGATACCTCTCCACATTCCAATCTGCCAAAGCTCTGTATTTAACTAATTTAACTATGGGAAAATCTAGTGGTATGTACCGGTATGCTTTAATTGCTTTTTACTTTTTCGTAAAAAGAAAAGAATAGAAGCTTAAGAAATAAAAATGGCCCAAGGTTTTGTAAAGGTTGAACCGTTCATACTTTAAACTTCAAACATAGGTACCTATAGACACATGCATTCTGGCATTGGTAACTTTGCAAGTAAAAATACGCCTACCACCAGGACGGTTTCCTCAAGCTATTCACTAATTATTTTTTTGTATAACTATTAAAAAGACATTCCTGAGTGTCGCCTTTTTTAAATTAACGAGAAAAAACTTTTTCTCATGATTGATTCTTACCGTAACAGGACGGTATTTTACTGTCGGCATTTCTACAAAATGAGTAAGAGAAATATGAAAATTAGCGTTTTTTAGAATACCTGGGCTTTTTTTGCAGGTAAACTTGTTGGCAGCTCAAGTCCAGTTTAGTTCGTACCATATACTAACTACCACCTACTTATTCGCAATTGAAACTTCTTGCTAGCAAGGTGGCAAACGATTTATATGTTTCCTCTCTTGTAACTTTAATGACTTCTCAAATCCCCCGAAAAAAATTCAGGAAAAATGTCCCGCTTGGTCATCATCTATTGTCCTTAATTAATTTACAGCTTGTCTTAAGGAAGTTTTTCATACTGTGACTGAGAAACGTGAAGAAAGAATGATTTGGACCTGACGCTGTGAATCTTCATGTGCAGTTTCAGTAAGATTATAGAAGCAAACAAAATCTAAACGTGTAGTTCTATTACGAAAGAAAATCAAGAAAGAGAGAAACAAAAAAAACTTTCTTCCTTTCAGCGAAACAATTCAGTATTTGCAGTAACTCATTCTCAATGTATCATCGTAATCATCATCATCAACGTCATTGTGTTTTTCTGAGGATCATCATTGAATTGAAGCTTCAAAAAAATTGCACTGCAACTTGCAGCAGCTTAAATAATAACAATAATAACCGGGTTTTTTAATGAAGG
>JAHZNJ010000365.1:0-30461 GCA_027744475.1 Lepidocyrtus cf. sotoi NNG-2020
TCTGTCGGAGCTAAAAGTGTCTAATATCTAATTTCAGTAAATGACAACTTTACGTGAAACGATGGCACTGGGATGACACGCACAGCATAGCAGCTGCTACAGACTGCAGTGATGCCGCTAAACGAGCTCATGAAATGCAAACATAAAGTTTCAGTTTGAAGTTAGTTACAGGCATCTTAGGTATTATGAATTTATTGAGAAGACCTGTTAAATGCGGAACGAGTACAATAGAAATTGAAATTACTCTGTTCTCTCAGTATTTAACTGTTACTTTCAAGGATTGCGTTGAGTTGATAAAATTCATAGTTTAGCCTGGTTAGAACTTAGAACCATGAATGGCTCGCTTGACAATACCAAAAATGATACGTAATAAGTAATTGTGAAGTAAATGTATTATTTGTAAATCGTATTCTTATACAGAGAAGCTGTAGCACGGAAAGTCGTTGCAGGTGTGTATATTATTCGGCTCATTTTAACCGCAGCGAAAAAACACTGGATTAAAGGTGCTTTAATGTAATACAGTCACAGTACCTTGTAGCTACTACATACTAATGAGTAGGTACCCTTACTACATTAATTTCTGGGTCTTATTAAAATGCATGCCTACATACGTGCATTGCATTATTTTCCCTGTCCCATGTCCCATAGCCAACAAGCTGAACAAATTGAACAAAGACATGCCATTGTTTAATATCTAGTCTAGTCTTTCATGCTTTTAATCCAACCCAAGAATTTAGTATTTTTCAAAACGGTTTGGTCCTAGATTTGATTATGATTTGATGAAATTAAATTATGTTAGGCAATAAGTTTTTAAAATATTATTTTATGATTGATGTCATTTGTTGCAAAACTTGCCAACGGGGGGTTGTATGTGTCATTTAACGATTTTTTAGAATCTTGCATCAAATTGGATGGGCACAAACGTTTCATTTATCCCGTTATTATAGTGGACTCAGGTATCTAGTTGGTACTCATAGATACTCTTCTTCAAAATCACCAAGACATATTTTTTCTGTCTTCTGCCAATCCGCAAAATGATCTGCTAAAATATGTTATGATGATAAATTGCATTTGACTCAATAATTTACAGATTACCCATGCCCGCCTTCAAACGGAGGAGTTCACTTTAATAAAATACGTCGTCATTTTAGTTTTGTAATAAATGAGCGAGGAGAGAAACCCCAACAAAAATGTAAAACGCACTATTCATTCATCCCTCTCTAAATTAATCGACTTACTACATCCGAATTGTTTATTATGTAAGATTAATTAACATTTTCAATTGTTTTTTATTCTAGGAAACCCACCCGGCCTAACCGAACGACATTCCGTCCTCGTCCATCCAGCACCAACAAATTCGCATCCCCTTCACGGATTCCCCAACCACAAAAGAAAATTGAGACGACAACAAGGGAAGTCTTAACCAGTGCCGAACTTCGTGTGATATCCTCCATTGATCAGTTAACAAGAATGCAACAACAGCAGCCACCACAAAGAGAATCCTTACTTGCGACGATTCAGCTCTCAACTTGCCCCATTGAGCCTCCGACACAAGACGCTTTCAAGATTAGACAGTTCAAGGGTAAATCCGTTCGAGACGTTTGGGTGGACACACACGACTTAATAAATGAGCCCGGTGGATTCGTGATAAACTTAACGAAATATGGAAGAAGTGGAGCAGGTGGCCCTTCCAGTTCCAACCAACTTTTGAAGTCCTTACGAATACATTTGGGTATGAGACAAACCCAGTTTAGAATCACCGGTGGCTCTGAAACATTACTTGGCTCCTCTGGAGGATCAATTCGCCCCGGAACAGTCTCCGCTACAGATGATTACGCTCGAGAAATCTTTAAAGAGATAAGATCCCGTCCAGAACTGGAAGTTTTGTACACCCTCCTCGAAGTAAACGATGCAATAGACCCTTACGAGCAGAAGCAATATGAAGAAACTTCAAGCTCCCCAGAGTTCCTCCGTCAAATCATCCAAACATACCCAACAGCTTTAACTAAATTCCACGTGGAAATGCCGGGAATGAGTGGGATCTACCTACCAGAATGGAAGTTTCTACTGGAGCAACAATCAAATTTACAAGAGCTCATCTGCAACTTTGGAGTAGTCATGTGGAACGTTTTTGAATCCGCGGTTTTGAAAAATAGTCAAACTCTACGGAAAATAATTTTACGAAGACTTCAGACTTACGATGTGAGCCAGTCCAAGTATCTTCCTATGGACTGGGCATGCTTCTCCAACTGTTCGAGCTTAACTTACCTGAAAGTCACGTGTGGATACAAGATTTACACAAGGATTGGCAGCTCTTCCTCTTATCCTCCCACTTTAGTCTTCCTCCATGAAAACATTGATAGCCTGCCAAAGCACGATGGCTTCGTGGAGCTTCATTTAGAACGGATTTGGGTCGATGCCTGCCAACTCCAAGGATTTTCTAGAGAGAGACCAAACCTACGACTTTGCCTGGGCTGCTTTGACAAGGAATACTTTGATGGGGACTATACCAACGCTGTTGCAGCTGCTGAATTGGCAGAAAGAAGAGTAGATGGAGGGATGCACCTAATCAACTTAACGATTTCAAAGGAAGTCCGACTTTTTAACCTATCCAAAGTTAATTTCGCCACGGGAATCGATTCTTTTGGAAGCCTACCACGGGCTAATAAGAGAAGACGAGTCCAACCGCACAACAATTTGCAGAGAGTCCAACGTGGGGGATCAAGTAATGTGGAAGTGTCGCGAACCATGTTGATTATTTTTCTTGCCATATTATTAGCCATTGGAACGCTCTACTTGGTCATCTACTTCAAAAACATAATACAAGAAGAAGAAGCGGAAGAAGCAAAATCCAGTAAACATGTCAATATTCATTTAGCTGTTCCCCATCCAAATCCAAACGCTTCGGCGGAAGAACGCGCTAATTCACTTAATACAAGTTATACTATATTGTCGCCCTCAGTTGTACGTGAACACTTTGCATAAGTCAAACTGATTTAATGTTCCATGAAAGATTAATATTATATTTGTCGGGCTCTGCTTATAGTGCTGTATCTAATAAAACATTATGCCAGCAGCAGTATGCTGTATTGGTATTGATTTCTCTCCCCTCCATTTTAACATCTTGTTATCGTTTAAGTTTCATTTATTACTTACCTACCTAAATAATTATTGCGTGTAGTATTTTGTATACTGTGTAAGTGTGTAGCCAGTCTCATTAACTTTCCTTGAATGAAAGACCTCATTATTATTATACTGACGAAAGTCACCCATCATATCATTGAAAAAGGAAGGCTTGTTAAGTCAAAATATTTGGAGAAACCCTTTGAAACATTGAGCAATTGATAAATGAGCTTACGGTACATTCTTAGAATTAGGACAAGGAACGAAGCTTTATTTATAGCATCAAAAGTCGACACCATTCATAAGCAGCACATCCACATAATGGGTTGAGATTACGGTTAAGGAGCACTGGCAATGACTCGCAGAGCAGCTTTTCCTACAGGATTACGTTTACTTACTTGAAGAAAACGGAAATACCCCTTATTTTGTCAAAGAGGCTTGCATTGTTTGGTTTAGATTTTTATTGGCCTTGTCCTTAAGTGCAATGTTATGTCGTACATACCTTCGAAGGAAGACAATCAGTTTACTGTGTATTTAATCAGGTCTGGAGGCAGAGGCTGAAAATTGGTGCTTAAAATATCATTATTCTTGCTCTTGTTCGTTTTCTGTGTTGTGTTCCTGTTTCGTATAATATTTGGTATAAGTGAAAAGTGCAAGCCCGTTTGCAATTAGGGATAAAGTTGAAGTGCAAGAAAGCCTGAGATGGCAAGTTTTCAATTTAGTATGTCATTAAAACTTATAAAAATTTGGCCGAGATGTCTGCCCACGGTAATTTGTTGGAAACGCTATTTCGAGTATTGAATTTACCTTTCAGCCTTACCGGTTACTCTTCTTTTGTCACTTTGATTTCTGTGCTAACCAGCCTTTGGACAACAGGGAAGTTGCTTGAAGAAGCAGTTCGGCCTAATTTCAATTTTAATTCGGAATATGATTTCATCGTAGTTGGTATAAAAAATTCTAATGAAAATAAATGAATAGAGAATAATTCTAAATTAAAATCTATTGGTGATTGGAAATGGTGATTTTTTTGCTAAGATTTTGAAGTTTGGTTTTAAGGTTCTGGTAGTGCTGGTTCCGTTGTGGCTAACCGACTTTCAGAGAATGGAAGATATACCGTATTAGTGTTGGAGGCTGGGGGTGACCCCAGTCCATATAATGGAATACCAGCGTTTGCTCCATTTAATGCCCATTTAACGACCGATTGGAATTTCCGAACTGAACCTCAAAATGGATCCTGCTTTTCTGTGGATGAGCAAGTAAATTGATTTAATTTAAATATTTAGAATTAAAAAGTGTTTTCCTTGAGCATTTATATAAATTTAAAATTTTTTGATTAGCGCATGCACTGGCCAAGAGGAAAAATGGTGGGTGGGAGTAGCCAGCTTAATTTCATGATTTACCAGCGTGGCCATCCAAAAGATTTCGACAACTGGGCTGAATTGTCTGGCGACCCCAGTTGGAGGTATGAGAATATAATTCCAATTTTCAAGAAATCTGAGGATTATCAAGGAAATTGGCCTAATCGTGAGTTTACAAAATTGAGATTTGTAATAAACATTTATACGCTAGTTTTTAAATGCGTGCTTACGTATGCTAAATCTTTCGTACATGCCATATCAATAGCTAAATTCCATGGATTTGGTGGACCACTCAAGGTATCCAAGCAAAACTACCAGCCATGCATTGACTTTTGGTTGGAAGCTGGGAAAGAGCTAGGTTTCGCATCTGGAACCGATCCAAACGCTTATCAAACAAATGGGTTCTATGAGCTGGATGTAACTATAAGACACGGGCACAGAGCGGGGACATTCGAATGTTTCATTAAACCCATTCAGAATCGGAAGAATTTAGATATTAAACGTTTCTCTCATGTCACGAAGGTACGCCGACAAAATATATATGTAAATAATGTAGTTGTTATGTAAGGCATCATTCAGATACATCCATGAATTTATATTCGTTTTTCTACAGATAAATCTTGATCATCGAAATCGAGCGAGAGGAGTCACGTACGTTAAAGATGGAAGATTTCATACAGCAACTGCAAGAAAGGAGATAATTGTTTCTGCTGGGGCAATTGGAACACCACAACTTTTACTTCTTTCTGGAATTGGTCCTGAAGAGCATTTACGTGAAGTTGGGGTAATGTGATACGTACGAATTTCTTTATAACCGTAATATGGGCAGTTGTTGGTTGTCGGATGAATATTAAATAGATAATATTCTGCAATATTAATGTAATAAACTTTTTGATAATGCTTAGATCCCAACCAAAGTCAACCTTCCAGGTGTCGGAAGAAATCTTCAGGATCACGTTCTGACAACTTTAGGACCCTTCATATTAGACGCTCCAGTGTCATTCATACTCGAAAGAGATTTTGGATTTGCTGAAATATTTCAATATGGTTTAAATAAAACTGGCCCAATTTCTTTCAATATCGTTGCCGGAATCTCCTTTTTAACTACTTCCAAGTCAAGTCATCCTGAGTGGCCTGACCTTCAAATGCATATGACACCTCTTGGTATTCGACATGGTGCTTCGGAAGACTTAACGGTTTGCTTCGGTCTGAAGCCACATGTTCTAGCTGAATACCTTGCTCCGTATACTAAACTGGATGCCAATTTTGTCTTATTGGATCTTGGTCGACCGAAAAGTACCGGAACGATTGAATTACGGAGTACCGATCCATTTGTGCATCCAAAAATTGATCCAAAGTACTTCTCTCATCCAGACGACATGGCTGCGTTGATTGAAGGTATAAAAAATTTAATTATGCAATTATTCAATTAACTTTTTCTGTAAATTCTGTTCATTTTGATATTTTTTTCTAATTTAGGAATGCACTTGACAGTTAAAATATACGAAGAAACTGCAGCATATCAACGGATTGGAGCGAGACTGGCAGCAAAGAAACTGAAAGGATGTGAGCATCATCCAGCCAAATCTGACGCATATTTTGAATGCTACATTCGACATTTGACTATGACCATTTTCCACCCTTGCTGTACTGCATCTTTCGTAAGTTTAAATACAATTTCCTTTTGAAAAGCATTTCATATTCGTTATGTAAAAAGACAGGCATGTTAAAATAGAATTTTTTTTGCATTTCAGGGACATGCGTCAAATCCTATGGCAGTTTTGGACTCCCAGCTCAGGTAGAAGTATTATCAACGATAGTATGGCAGTCACTTACGAAAGAAGTAGGAAATCCCTTTTTAACTTTTTAATTCTTTTGTCAATTGCAGGGTGAGAGGGGTACCTGGATTACGTGTTGCAGATGCTTCAGCCATGCCTCAAATAACTAATGCGAACCTGAACGCCCCCACAATCATGATTGCGGAGAAGGTGTCGGAAATCATTTTGGAAACTTGGGGGGATTATCCAGATAATTAATGCTGCATTCTGCATTAGCTTTCCGTGGTACTAATCTTCTCTGTATCGTTCCACTTTTGGGATATGCACCTTGAAGATGAAAAATTAATATTGTTTGTATGAACTTGATAATTGATTTAATTATGATATTAAAACGTTAATTTTTATAAGTAAAAAGTAAAACGTTAAATAGAAAGTAACTTTCATAAAATGCTTACATCTGTCGACAATTATGTATATTTGAAATGGGAAGTATGTAGCATAAGGGAAGTAAGTAAGGGTTATAACAAAATCACATTTATAATTTCTGAAAAAATACCATGTAAGAAACACCTAAATTTTCTCTAACAGATTCTCGACAATATATTTCAATGAAAACCAAAACCACTCAGACCGTAGTAACCAGCATACACAGCGGGAGGAGGGAAACCTCTGTAAAAATTATTAAACGGCTGAAAATGTTTGAAACCTAATCCTCCTCCGTAGCCAAGTGGTCTTCCGATTCCTCCATAGTATGGATAACCACCACCACCATACAATGGCAGCGTTGCAGCAGCATATCCCGTCGTTATCGCAGTAATCAATCCAGATATTAAATCCACTTTACCGAAAGATCTTCTATGATGCTCTGCGTTGTTCCTCCATCCATGTTCAAGGTGATGAGGTGAACCAATAAATTCATTTTGGGTATAATATGAAGCTCCTGGCGTAATTTGCAAAGTTGAGACTGGCACAGGCGACGAAAATTCATCTTGAACAAGATGGCCATGACCATGGACGGGTAACCAGCAAAAGCTCAAAAGTAAAAATAACGGAGAACAAACGTTTATCCTTCCCGAAATTAAATTCGGTGAGATTTGCATTCTATGTTTTTTTAACTAATAGCAGCTAAACTTTAAAAGAAAGGTACAAATCACTTTTTGGCAAGGTACAGGGTACAGGTATTTATGATGTAACCAATTAAAAACTCCAAGTTAACTGAGCTAGTGTTATCCAACGAATACAGACTTTATAGTGTAAATGGTTTGGATTTTGGATTATTTGACGAAAACGACATAAAATACGTGATATGGCATACGTTTATGGCGTGCAGGGAATTTCCAAGATTAGAAGCTTTCATTAGGCATTACGATGTTCATTCTTTTACTTCCGGTTTACGCAAAATGCATGGCTACAATGCGTGCATAAAACAAAGAAGGAAACATGTGTCGTTTGGTTTTACATTTAGTTTTTATTTCAAACTCGAAAAACAATCTTATAACAATACTTTTGATATTAGGAACAATATTTGTTCAGTCTGGCATGACTAAATTATGCTACACAGCTTCATCTTTAAAGCACAATGATATTTATTTTTATTGCCTTTTATTGGCTACTATATATTATATAAGTTCTTAATAAATTGACTTGGTTTTATGAATGAACATGCATTGGGCGTAACCTTTAATGATTTGATTATTCTTCTGCTACAACGGCAATTCAATACATATTTGCAGAACCTTAAATTTTAACAGGACATGCCATGACAAGAGCTAAGAACAAAAGTATGTTGCTTAACTAACTTTTTAACTCCTCTTAAACTAACACTAACTCCTTCTTTTCTTTCAGCACATCATTAGAAGAAGAAAGCATTTAATGCTTAAATATCACATTAAACATTGTCTTCTTCATTAAACATCTCAACATCAGTATCAGTATTCTACGCAAATGTAGAATGTCTTTGCATTAAAAACAAAATGCAAATTACTAAATCCTAAAACTATTAATATAAGCTCAGACTGCACCACCACATACAACTAAAACAGTAGTAAAGTTACTTTCTAAAAATAAGCTGTTTTTACTACACGGAACAAACAATAATGACAATGAGAAACAATGAAAAGTATGATTTAACATTAATTATTATTATTTTTACATACTTAATTGCATAAGAAAACAGCAAGAGCAAAAAATGACGCGTTTAAAGTTTAAGAAAGAACAAACAAAAACTGAATGGGGAAACCCAAAATTAAATGAAACTTATTTTTAAACTAAATGAGGACACGAAGATGACAGACGGATTGCATCACTACATGAATGCTTCCCTAAAGCCTATTCTACGAATGTGAATATTAAATTCCTGTACAAAATTAAACTTTCATCTGTCGATTTCACTCATCCACCCCTTTTTGAACAAAGAACGACCTGAAGAATTTGAAAACAAAATGTGGAAATTTTTACATCATGAAGAGACGCAATGCTAAACTCGCATTTTATCTACTACTTAAAACAAACATGGCAAAAGCACAAGGCGTTTCATCTTATTAGAAGATTTGTTCTTTTGACGGACTCTCCACTTTCGCCAAAATAAAAGTTTCCGCTCAGTAAGGTTGGGGAGGATCTTACCCTGAAAGCCCTTATCCATTTCTAATCCGTTAAGTTGCTTTGGAAGAACCTTCCCTTCTCCGTATGTCATTGCAAGGTCAAATATGTGCTGTGAAAAAACAATAAATGTAAAAGTGAAAGACGTTTACGATCAATATTTTTTGATTGAAGGTTGATAACATTAAAACATTGCTTACATTCACATTATTCCCTGTAACGGAGGAAGTTTCCACGTATTTCAAGGCACCAATTTTACTTGCCAGTCGCAAAGCCTGCGTTTCAGAGATTGGTGCCAGTCCATCATCCAACATATTAATTAGCATATTAACATTCGATCGGAGATCTGACTGTGTTCCGACTAGTAAAAGTTTTAAGGGGTTCTCTGGATCCTCAGTTACCATACAGTGGCGTTTTACCTTTATTGCAATAAAAGTGATCAAAATAAACCGAAGAATCTATTCACTGCAATTAATTAATCATTCATTCATTATAGAATAGTACCTCCGGGAGCCACTTCAAAGTCACATTTGTAAATGATGTTGGATTCATCACGCTGAAACAGATTATAACCATTTGGGTCTGGCCATAGCACAAAGGACGGAGTCTATCCATTTCCTCCTGTTACAAATTCATTTAAAACTTGATAATGTATCATTACTATTGCATTATAGCAGCAGAAAGATTACAATACTTACCTGACCACCAGTGTCGCAAATCTGCAAAAGAATATCTTCGTCGTTCTTTTTCTTCTTCTGCTTCTCTTGACCCTTAACGTTTTTCTCCTCTGAAGTATCATTAATCTTGTGATAAATATGGATGTCTTCAGTTGTTGGCACATACTTGGGGTTGTTCGGGATTGTCTTCCCGTTGATAAAACCTTGAACTAGAGCTGACTTCCCAATTTTGCTATCCCCAATCAAAACACATTTTATCCTCTTCCCTCCCACTGTCCCTCCTCCGCCCCCGTTTCCACCTAAAGCGGAAGTGCTTCTCTGCTTTTGAAGAAAAGATTTCTTCCTGCAGTTCCTTTCGGCAGAAGAGAGAGATGAAGACGTAGTAGTAGTGGAGATGGATTTTTCTGAAGAACTGCCGCAGATACTCATTCGTCTAAAAGGTCTTCTAATTGCCTCTCCTTCGGTACCATTCTTAATCCTTAATAACCTTCCCGGATGGTGACCCATCCCCTTTCCTGCAGGACTATTTTCGTTTTGTTCTTCCATCATTTCTACATTCCTGTTTTGGGAAGATGAGGACGATGGTCGTGATGAGGATGATGATGATGCAGAAGATGATGACAATTCATCTTCCATAGCGCTCTATGTAATTGCTTTAAATTCTAGTAAAACCTTTCCTTTTCTTTTACAGAAAACTAGCCTAATTAGCGATTATTAAAAATATAATATTAACCAGCTAAAAAACTAAACTAAACTTCTAAAGAACAACGTAATATTAACATTCAATTTTCTACCCTTCTTCTCCTTCTATTTAATTACTTATAATATGTAGAAAGAAACGCTGCTCCTTACTCTGACTAAACTACCCAACAATAGATACAAACAAACAAAATTAAAAGTAAGTAGGTATACAATAAAAATAACTAATTTTTTTGAAGTAATAATCTTCTCCCTTTCTCTCAAAACCCCTTTCGAAACAAAAGTATAATGAATCAATTAACAAAAATTCAAAAGTGTATTTTATACAACAATCCTATATAACAAAGCCTAATCGTAATCTCGAAGTATATATTGGTGTGTTATGATGATCCCTATGCCTAGAAGATCATTAAACCTATTTTTATATAATCATTTTGAAAGTTTATTTGGTAGAATTTTTCTCCTGAAAATTCTAAAACAGTTTTTAGGTAGTAGTATAAAAAGTTACTTCTAATTAGTTATTTAAATATTTTTTAAAGTTAAATAGTGTATTTTAAAGTAGCGTTATTTTTATTTAGTAATTTTTAATGTTTTCTAATCTCAAGTATTTTTCGTTTATGCTTCTCCTTTGCTGGTTGAAATAGAAATCACTCAAAAAAGCACTGGAGTTGAGTGAAAAGACGGAATGAGCTTTGCTTTTGTTTTTTTTCATGCCACGCAAGCATTTCTTTGCAGCAAACCAAGTTTATTCCACGACACGACACTATACTACCCAGTATCCAGTCAGCCAACTACATGCACAAGGTACTTCACAATCACAAGCTTATTAAATTAGGGTATAGCTTCAGCCTTATCAGAGATGAATGATGTTTTTCTTTCGGTTTCTAGAGGTTATATAAAGGACATTCACCGCCACGCGTTTTACTTTCTGCGTCTCCCTTTACAGTTTATCAGATTGTTTCAAAAGAGTGAAAAATACAAATGAGCTGTTTTTAGAATGCAGACAGGTCAATTTGCTCGGTTTTCTTTCTCATCTTTTTAGACACAGACAAAGCAGCACAGCACCAGTTCAGTTACCAGTCAGTCGCCCACCACTTCACCAGTAACTGTCACGTACACTATATACTACCACAACGCATCCGAATGTAGCAAAGCACCACCAAAGCAAAAATGCTGTTGTTTGTTATCCAGAGAAGACGACAACGCAATTCCGTTAACTTTATTTATCAGTTTCGACTTCAAGACTGATACTGTGATAAGCCTTTCGTTCGTTAAATATGGTGATTTATGATATATTTCCTTTGTAATACGTTCAGCTTTAGCCTACATTTACGCTTCACAATTTGCATACAAAATGAGCACGGAGACAAGAAGCTTCGCTTGAATTTCTTCAATCAGTAGCACTAGCACTACACAATGAAATATGAAATGAATTAAATTTTAATTTGCATCACATCTGATTTTAATCGCAACAAAGAAAAACGCACATTCACTGAATTGGGGAAAAGGAGAAGGGGTACACGAAATTTGCATTAAGTACACAATAACTTTTCTTTATTTATGAGTTGGAAGAAAAACTAACGCGTGTTTTCATCGTGAAGTTTTCTGAAGGTGAAAAAGATGGAGAGCTAGTTGAGGAGACGCAGAGCTTTTGTCTAACATTTAAATTCTAAGGAAATGAGTCTATTACATTAACTTATGAGAGATTATTACGAGATTCACTGTGAATTACTTTTAATTTTCTTCCTTCTCCTGTTTCTTCTTCTTGAAGTATATTTAGCTCAGTTCAAATCTCAGTGATTGAGATGTAGAGAGAGAAAATAAGGGTTATGTTATGTAGCACGTAGATAGGAAATGATAATTTAAAAACTATTTTTATTTATTAATCAAGTGTTAATTTCATTGTTTTCTCTAAAATATAATAAATATACGTAGATTATAGATTTTTCATAATGAGCTTCTTTCAACCATAAAATACAGATATTATGTATTTCACTCTTTTTTGTAAAATAATTTTCACTCCTTCCTTCACTATAAAAGTAAACTGTAATGCAACATGAAGAATACTTGAAACATAAAAAATATTTTATGTTCGTTCACAATATTTTCATAAATGATGTAGTCACAGTCATAATAACTTTAGATTTGCTGCTTCAAGAAAATCAACTGCAAGTTAATTTAATTTTCACTTGTTCTAAATACATGTACACCTGCCTTAGTGCTTTAGAAACATGTTCAGCAGGATTTACTATAGAAGATTCCCATCACAAACGCTATCATAATCAATATCCTTGAGAGATGTAGCGAGAAACTGGCAAGATACAAATTCTCTGACAAGTTTTCCAACAGTCCATGAGAATATGCCGATATTTATTTTTTATTTGTCTTTCTTACTCACAGGTCTGCATAAACTGTGCTAGAGAGTAGAGTACGAGTGGTACAGTGTCAACAAAATATTATTGCAGGCGTTGTGCTCGTAAGTTAATCAAAACAACTTCTACGAAAGAATATTCATTGTTTACCAATTAAACCAGGTTTCCTACTTTTCTGATGTACATATTACATGAAACGTTTTAATAAAAAATAAGAACCGAAGGTAAAATTATTTTTTAATCTATCTTAATCTCACTCTTACTTCACTTATCCTTATTTCATTTATTTACTAGAATATTTAAATCTAGTTTTTTACCAATCAATCGCCGAATGTACAGATACGCTTGCGATGCCAATAACCGCGGAATAATAATAATAATAAATGTATATTATACCTAATGGCAGTATCAGAACAAACTTCGTGTAAACCCTACGAGGATCCATGTTTAACTACAATAACCTACTCCACTGCTTCAGAAAAAGGACTTAACATCCCTTTGCTTATAATGCAATAAAAAAACACTGGTCAACACGGGGAAATTACCAGTAAATTGGTATAATTTTTATTGCTCTGTAAGCATTTTATCTGCTGCATTAGTACATAAAGTAAAAATCATCAGCAGAAAGGAATACAGTTCGTGGCAGACAGCCTATTAATTTATTTGAGGAGGAGGATATTGTCTAGCTGAATTGAATCAAAAGAATTAAGAAAACACATTTTTAAACCACAAAAGCAGATTTACTTTTCATCTCATATACTAATTCAATTCAATTACATTACTGCAACAAATGCATTGATATTGATAGGGTGCTTCTTACGGTAATTTTTTTTATCATGATTAAGCTAGCTTCTTACAAAACCACGAAGATTGAAGAAGATACGCTCGAATGTTGTAAGTTTGTTAAGAACATAGGTTTTGTTTTTTCGGGTTGAAGAATAAAAATGTGAAGGTTTTTTTCAAGTGAAGGTGGTGATAGGGCTGCTGCAGGCTGCAGCATTGCGCTACTGCGTGAACGTTGAACCAGCTACACATTTACAAACTTGCCCCTTGCTTCCCTTTCCACATGAAAGACCTTAATAAATAAGCCTTGTAAATTGTAAATGATGATTGCAATCCTTAATGATGATGAAAAGAATAAAATGCTTATTATTCTACCACAGCTGTGTGAAGAAGACGTGATCAAAACCATTTCAAAACAATTCCCATATTTAATTATTTTGTAGGTACTTAATTTTCCTGCGTTTTGTAAGCAAAAACTTTGCAACAGTTACTAAAATTGATTTGTTTGGGGAAGAAGGATGAGATGGAAGGAAGCCAAGTATAAACAAATCAAAATGCACCGTATTTTTCACCCCTTCCACCAAAATATTATTATTTCACAATTTTTATGGCCTTGAAACCGAATAATTACAGCTTTGTTATAACTTCTCGGTTCAATTAGTAGAGAAAATAATGTTAGAATAACGAGCTCTTCCTCTTTTCCGAAAGATTATCTCGTATTACATTATTAATTACAAGAGAATTGTAAATTACGTAAATTTTTTTCTTATTTAAGAAAAACTATTCATGACGCTTTTGATTATTATGATATTGAAGAATTTCATCTCATTAAACTGTAGTAAGTAAAAGTAAACCAGGCGAAAGGATAAGTAGTTTTCTTAAAAGGAAAGATGAACAGCTGCCTCGTATAACATATTTATAATATATATTGTATATTAATTTGCTGTATTTAAATTTAAATTGAAAATGAACTCAGACGTGCAATTTGATTATTTTACGAGTTGCCATTTATTATTTTTAAAGAAAAGGGCAGTTAATTCATAAGCTTATTAAATTCAAACCAAAATTTTACAACAAAACTCATTTCATTTTACTTTACAAAGACTAATTCGAAATTAACTAATTAATTAATTAATTTGAAGTTTAGCTTCCTCGTTTCTCCTTAATTTTGCAAAAGATTTCATCCGTCTCAAGAAAATTGATGCAGGAAACTGGATCCTTTTGTGACCTACGGAAGCTTCTCGTCGGCACTACAAATCTTCCTCTGGCATCCACCAAAATATTCCCTTTTGTATCATAACACCGATTAATCTTGTCGAAGAAGGGCAGACAAGGCCAATCACATCTGCAACTGGGATCCTGCGGCATTTGAATTTTATTTGAGTAATACGTTGCAGACTGATCGGAAGCTTTGTCTGTAGGATTGCCACTACCACCTCCTTCACCTACAGTCTGACGCTTAGCTACTTTCTTATCAGGAACTTCATCAGATTCGCTGCTCTCTTCACTGTCTTCTTCGTCACTGGTAATGTCAACCGTGACTAAAGTGCTTCTCTTTTTCCTTATTAGGAAACAAGGGAAGCGAGATTTGGAGCCTGGGCAAAGATCTTTGACAACTTTTCTTCTCGCCATTTTCCCTGCAGAGTTTCCATCCTTTGCATTATCGTCGTCTTCGTCAGATTGATCTGATCTTCCTTGCGGAACGACGTTCTTTACGACTGTTTCCGGAATGCAGATGGGAGATTTGTCAATTTTCCACTCCCCGCAATCTAATAATAATTTATTTTTATTTTAAATTCAATCCTATTTAATCTTAAAATAATAAATTAAATGTTTAAAATGAAATGTCCGTACTTCGTGGCGGCGAACCATCTTCTTTGACTTCCTCATCGCTAACAATCTTTTCATTATTTGCCACTGGAGCCAATTCCCTTTTTCCTCTGTGTTGCGTCTGTCTCTTGTAACGAAGAGATGCGTCGTCGTCTTTCTCACAAGGTTTGTATCTCCAGACAGTACATTCGCCGACACTATCTCCCCTCCCCTCCAAGGCTTCGTTACCTTCCAGAAGGTGTGGATCAGGATTGTAGGCAACGATTTGCTGAAAACGATTGTTTTTATCTACATCTGCAATTTCTGCTATAGAACCATCATCCGGGCTAATAAATTTTTTGGTTTTTAATTGTGCTTTCGGATTTTCGGAAGGTGCAGTACTCTCTGGAGCAGTGGGTGAAATTGCCTTTGAGGGTGGTGGTACTGCTGCTGCTTTTTTATTGGCTTGTCTTTTAATTGCCTTATGGAATTGTTGAGGAACTTCACGTTGGGCAGCCTCTCTCTTTTTTCTCACAATAGTTCCACCAGAGAGCTCATCTTTTCCCTCAACTCTTATTGGAACCCACCCGATTGATACAATCTTGTCTCTGCTTCTCGCCGCTCTCATTCCACGACAAAGCTGAGCAGCTAAATTCTCCTGAATTTCTAGAAGTTCTTGGTTTGAAGGATCACCATCTTCGTTGAAGTCATCTAATTGCTTCTCTGCTGATGAAATGCTCACACGACATCGTTGAATGGGGTCAAATCTCCTCGTACAAGGCCATGTGCAAGGACAATTACCCGGAACAAAGTAGGGCATGCGGTAGTTTACGATCATTGACTTCCGTTCAGTAACAAAACCGCATTCTGGTCGATGAATTCTCTCAGGGGACCAGAATGTGCAAGGTGTAAGCATAGGTCGTCGATCAGTACCCCGACATTCACGAAGTACCCATTTGAGGCATTCTGGTGCAAAAAGGGGCTCCCTTAAAGGAAAACCTTTGTGTAAGAGAGGGATATACTGGTTGATTGGAGCCCACAAATATAATCTCTTTGATCTTCCTGAAGCCTCTGTAGAATTTTTCTCGAAGACTTGACACAGTTTAGCTGCCAGCTTGAAGCTAACTTGAATGGAAGAAATGTGCTGCTTCCCATCCATGAACCTTCCAACTATTTTTTCGTCTTTCCATGGCGGGCCTACTTTATATAATGAGGATAAATCTTCATCGTTTTTTACTTTATTATTTTCCAGCCCATTCGGGACTTCAAATAGAGATTCACTCTTTAAATTTATTGGTATTGCCGTAGCCTTTTCTTCAATTGACATTGTTGTTGTTTCCACCGGTGAATCATCCGCTTCCAAAGGTGAAGGACCAGCTTCATTTTCCATTTGAGGAGCTGCTGCTGGTTGTGCCGCTGCTGGTTGTGCCGCTGCTGTTTCTGCCGTATTCGAAGCAGCTTCTCTTTCACTCTTAAAGCTTCTCCCAATTTCATCTCTTATTACGGGCTCGGGCGTTGGGTCCTCCACTAACTTGGGCTTTCCGATTTTGACAATTGGCTGATTCCAATTTTTCTCTGAGAATTTGTTTTCCGAGTCCCCATTCAGTATGGCACTTTCCACTGCTTCCATATTGCCCGAATTTGCTATGGATTGGGATACAGGTCCAATGACCTTTTGTTGGGATTGGATTATACGAACGGGTTGTACGAAGGGCAAGATGGAATTGTCAGGGGGTAATACGGTATCAATATATTTCGAATTTTTGTCGGGAAGATGGCTTTTTTCTGGAACAAACTCAATGATTGGGGCGGCATATTGTTTTAAGGCAGCTAAGGATTTAAGAGGAATGTATTGGTTTGGACGAGTTGGAGCTGCGGTGGGCTTGTTAGTTTTTGTGTTACTGTCAATTGGAATTACGATGGATGAGCCTCTCTCTAATCTTTTGCTTTCATCGGTTGATTCCTCCAGCTCAGGTTGGAGATTGATGGGGGAAGATGGAACGGAGTTTTCTACCGGTGTGGCTGGTGCTTCCACTGGTATCATCCCGCTAGAGGAAATCAACGGTCCAGGGCCAGGGATGCAGTATACATATTGAACTGCTTAAAAATATTTATTGAATCTTACGATTAAATACTCCGACTTTGCTTGAATTGCATTTTACAGTCACGAAAAATTAAACTTACATTTGATGGTGAGAATCCACGCCAGAAAAAAATTAACGAAAATTCGCTTCATTCTTGTAAGCTTAGATAATTTGCATTGGTGTACTAAATACAAATATTTTCAACTTGGGAGTTGAATTACAGCCTAGTTTGACATTGTGAATTTGTCAACTTCTGTTTTAATTTCTGCACTAATTTTTTTCTTCATTGAATTCAATTACAATATTTTATGCGATTTATGATTTATATAAATATTTTTATTCATTTCAATTTAATTGTTTGACGAAACAAAAGTACATTGTTTTCGTTTTACGTTTATGTTCAGCGGTCATTGAATGATTGCGTGCTAGTTTGCTCTGCTGCTGTTGCTAAACTGATGACTTTAAATTATTAGCATTTTTGACGAGTTTTACAAAAACTTTTGAACCATGAGAATTATGATGAATGGAAATGCAATATGATAATATGTTACTTATTTCTATGCATAATGAGCTTAGCAATGAGACAAATTCAACACGTTTTTTAATTGATCTGAATAGGTTATTTTTATTTTATTTTATCGTTTATCATTTATCTATACTCAAAGGATTACGGAACCTACATTTTCTTTCGATTATATTAGATTATTAGTCCATGTCTAATGGACTATTGTTATTACCGTTGCTTAGTCTGTTTGTTTGTTTGTTTGTTTGTTTGTCTGTTTGTTTGTTTGTTTGTCTGTCTGTGTAGCTGTGCACAATTCTAAAAGTCAATGGAATAGGCAAAGCAATGCCAGCAATAGGACAGGGTGCTTGTAAATATACTAAATAAGGACTAATAGGGTTTCAAATGCCACAATTCTAATGATGCAGTCAATTTTAAAATTCAACAAATTTTAATTGATCTGAATAGGTTATTTTTATTTTATTTTATCGTTTATCATTTATCTATACTCAAAGGATTACGGAACCTATATTTTCTTTCGATTATATTAGATTATTGTAAGTCTAGCTACAGGGTATTTAAAAAACTATTCTGATATTTGTATCTTTAATTAAGTTAAGTAATATTACATAACATTTAAGTTAAGGATTTCTGTACTACTTTATCAGTAGCATTGCATTGCAATCTAATCCTAAATTAAAAGTATTTTCTTTAAGTATATTCTTCATTCTTCCATCATCATATATTCCATGCTTGGACTTGGAAAAACGACGGGCGTAAGACCTGGAGGTGGTGACTCCGCTGAAGGTGGGGGAACTATTCTTTCCCTGCTTCCGGTTGTACCAGCACTGGACCGGCGTCCTTCAGAAGGAGCTGCTGGGGCATTATTAGAAATCCTGCGTAAGAAAGAGTACGAAGATTAACTTAGGTTAGTAAGAAAACTCATTCATTATATTTTCATGTTTAAAGTTGAAAATGGATAATTTTCTTTCGAACCTTCGTCCTGCTGCAATAACTCTTTCTGCATTTACGACAGTATGACTTCCTCCAGTGTAACGATTGATTACTTGCATAATGTCCATATCTCTGCAATAAAATATTATAATTCATAATTGACATAACTTTGGTAGTAAAGAGTTTCTGCATTTGCCTATTAAAGTTATTTACATATACAAACTGAATTAATTACTTTGCCATTTCTATAGGATTTGGGGTAGTCCCTCTGTTCGTGTTTCCTGGCAAACTCCGTCTTTGTTGGTCTATCGAATTCATTCTCCCAGCAGGATCACTAAAACATAAATTAATTTAATATTTGAATACTCTCTTGTCTAAAGATTTTCTCTAAGAATAAATTCAAAGAATTAGAATGGAATTTTATTTTATTTTTTACTATTTCTTCATCATCCTCATCCTATGCAAGTTAAGAGCTCTCTTAGAAGCGCTTTGATGTCCAGCTGCGACAGGTCCTAGAGTCGGCAGAGTTGGTCCATTAGTAACTCCCGAAATCTTGACTACTCTATCGCAGCTCAAGCAATTCAAATCACGAAGTAACTTCTTTCTCGTTCCAGCAGAATCTGGCTCTTCAACCATATCAGTTAAGTTTTTCATTTTCTCTTCCATAGTTTTCAAGTGACTCTTGAAGAATTGACGGATTGGTGCTAACTCAACCTTGTCAAGCTTATCTGAAAGCGCTTCAGCTAACTCTGCGGTGACTTTCTTCCAGTTCTCGCTGCGTTGAAGCCCTTCCACCATCAGATTTTGGAGTTGGTGATGGAGCTCATCGATGGTGGTGCCGAATTCGTCGTAGGAGACTTTCGTGTTGATCAGGCCTCGATCTGCTTTATCGGTAAGGGCATCTGTTAACATTTGTTTGGTGACCATACCCGATTCCAGGACTCGCGTGGTGTCTGCCAATTGCTGTGTGAAATTAATGAGTCACTTTTTAAACAGTTCTCTCAAATAAAAATTAAAATATATTATGATTGAATAATGACAAAAATTATGAGTATTATTATTTAATCTTACATCAATTCTTTCTTTGTGCTCTGTGCATTCTCCTATGACGGCAGCTAGATTATTAAACAACGTTTGAATATCTTCCACCCCAGCACCTTTACCACCCGTCCCACCTTTTGACAAGCTATGTCTGAAACTTTCTGGATCATCTTTCGTCGCAATGCCAATAAAAGTACTCTTCCTGGTGCTTTCGTCCGTGCTTGCTGTTAATTTTGCGAAGTTGCCTGTTGCGAGAGCTTCCCAGCTATCATCAGAGATTTGCTCTTCAGATATTCGAAATGGAAAATATTTTAAAATTAATGATAAAAATAAAAAGAAAAGTTGGATAATCTTCAATAAAAAATATATTTTTATACTTACGAAACTTATCGAAGGTCTTCCCCGGGATCTTCGTAAGGAGAGAATCCAATTTTGCAATCTTCACAGCAAGAGATTCCTCGTTACTTTTGAGAATTTTCAAAGCTTCCCAAACAGCAGTTAACCTTTCCATGATGTCCTGTTCATCATAGGTCCCCATATGCCTTGATTTCATCTCCTCCCTCAATTTTTCCAGATCAAGCATAACCAGACTCTTAACTTCGTGGAGGAGAGCTGCATCATACTCAATCGCCAGAGGCTGCCCATCACCAGATTTCCTTTCAGCTTCTTTCAGAGAACGGAGAGCTTCTTGAGCTTTAGCGTCAGCACGACAATAAGGACAAACATCACTCCCCGGGCATACTCCAGGTCCGGGACAAGCCTTCCCTTCGGGAATAACCTTAACGAGTAACTTCTTATCCTTTCCGTCTGTGTATTGAGTTACAGTTATTCCAGCTGGCATCCCAAGTCCAGCACAAATTCCTGGTCCTTGACATTCTTCGCCAGTTGTTCCACCACCACCCGAAAAAGGAGATGTGCCTGAACAAGTTAAAATGAAAAGTTAATTTCCAGCTTCATCAAAAGTTAATTAATTCATGGAGGAAATCTGCAAAAAAACTTACTCATATTTTGTGCTGCAATCTCTTTCAAAAGCTTCTGATAAATGAACTCCATCTTATGCTGAATATCACTCGCCAGTTGTCTCTGCATTCCTTGCAGGTGCTGATACTGTTTCTGAAGCTCCCTTTGAACCGCATCAGCAGCCATATTTGCCGCTTCTTCTGGGGGCAGACTAGCCAAATACTCGTCAAGTGACATGGGCGGGAGCGGGGCTCCAGCAGCCGGGTCCACTTCCTGCTGATTATTAGCAAGATTGATTTGCGTTTGTCTACTACTAGCATACTCCCCCTCGCCAAGTTTATGATGCTTTCCCTTCTCCTTATGGTGACGATGCGGGACAGATTTTGGTCGATCTTTGAAGCTCTTTCTTCTAGCTCCACCTCCTCCAGTTCCAACGCCTTCATCCTTTCCATAATCCTCTTCTTCTCCAGTGTATTCCTCATCGTGCGTGTCATCAGTAGATGATACGGGATAGTGCTGTTTTTCATGTTGTATCAAAGCTGCTCCCTCCAAATTCCTAATCTTCTCAATCTCTTTGATCTGGTCCACGGTGAATCTCTTCTTTATTTCCGCATCGGGAATGGCGATCGCTTGATCATGAGTTAAGAGCGTTGCTATTTCTTCTGGGGGAAGTGTCGACATATCTTGAATCTCTACGATTGTTAAAGGTCTTCTCAATGGATCTCCTTTAGTTAATCTTCTTGACTTTATGTTGGATGCTCTCAGAGATTGCGTTTTCTTCAGAGGTGCTGCAGCTGGTTGTGGTGGTGGACGGGGAGGCTCGTGCCAATCCCCTTGATCGAATTCATCATCATATCCATCACCTTCATCATAATATTCATTGTCGTAGTAATATTCTTGACTGTCTGGGATGATTTCAGGTTCTGGGCCAGCCAACACAACTTTCTTCACAGCTTCTTTCTGTTCCGGTGTCATTTTCTCCAAGACTTTATGAGGAATGGCTTTAGCCTCTTCGTAGGGCATATCATGGACGATTATTTCAACATCGAGTTTCTTAATCTGCTCATGCTTCATTGCAGCAACGCCCATTTCAGATTTCCTTGGAGGGAGTTTGAGCGGCTGCTGTTGTTGTTGCTGTTGAGCTTTCTGTTGGAACCTTCCTCCTCCTCCCCCTCCTCCAGATCTCCTTTGACCGCCTTGCGTCACGGCTACTGTTGGTGACTCGATTTGAAGCTGTTGCGCTTGCACAGTTTGTGGCCCTGCCTCAACAATTTTCCTCACAACTTGCTTCTGTGCCGGAGTCATTTTCTCTAATACCTTCGGACCCAACGTCGCCGCTTCCTCGAAAGGCATTTCCTGTTCGATTTCAGCAGGTGTGATTTCATGAATTTGCGTTTTGACTAGTCCCGCAATCCCCATAGATCTCTTAGAAGGCTGTTGCTGTTGTTGATACACGGCTTGTTTTGGTTGTGGGGTCGTAGTTGTATTCGTGGTAGTGCCAGGGGTCTGCTGCTGCGTTGGTTTGGAGGGTTGTCTCTTTGGAGGAGGTCCTCTCTCTATCACCTTCTGCAGTTTCTCTCTCTGCATACCCGTCATACTTTCTAGAACTTCATCTGGCAAGTTAACTGCTTCATGATAAGGCATTCCTTCAATTTTATCAGCAGGGAGGGCTTGAATCTCCTTCTTATTCATGGTCTCTAATCCCAATGCAGGTTTACTGTGCTCATGATGATGATGGTGAGTCATTGTTGAAGCTTTCTTGATGTCATGTATGACTCTCCTCTGCTCAGGTGTCATCGTTTTAATCTGTTCTTGTGGGATTAGGCGAGCCTCTTCTGGAGTAATCTTTTGCGCGATTTCCTCGGGACTCATTTTCACGATGGTTTCAGGAGGTATCATTTCCTCAACAGGTTTACCTTGCTGCGGTGGCAGTGAAGCTCGTTGGGATGTTTGTTGGGGTTTCTGCTGATGTCGAACTCTTTCCCCTCTTCCTTCTGCTACTGCCCCAACAGGCGGACCTGTACTCTCCTCCTGAGTCTGTGCTTGGGCTTGTGTGGGCTCAGTCTGGGAGGTCCTGGGCTGCTGTTGCTGTTGTCTCGTTTGCTGAGGTGGTTCGCCAGAAAAGCTCTCCTTTTGACGCTGCGAACGCCTTGGTTGCTGAGGTTCTGCTGGCTCTTGTTCTTGCTGCTGTTGAGACTTTTGAAGTTGTTGTTGTTGAGGCTGAGGAGTTTGAAGCTGTTGTTGTTGTTGAGGTTGGGGCGCTTGAATTTGCTGTTGCTGTTGAGGTGTCTGCTGTTGTTGAGTTTTCAGAGCTTCGCGAGATCGCTTACGAGGAGAGTGTGATTGATGCCCTCGTTCTCTGGAATGAGATCGAGGTATTGTCTGTGTTCCTCTTCCTCGCTGCTGAAACTGTTCTGGAGGACTGGTCTCTAGCTCTGCCACGTAGCCTTCTTCTTCTACGTCACTTGGGTAGAATGTCTGCTTCTGCTTTTGTTGTGGTTGTTGTTGTTGCGCTTGCGGCGCTTTTCCTTTCATGAATGATGGGGTTTGTGACAATGGAACGCCAAGAGCTTTCTCGATGTTGTCTCTGTCTCGCTTCCACTACACAAATAAAAATAAATCTTGTAATTTGACTGCTTGAAGATTAATAATTGGAATTGAAGCTGCGTTGCGATTCTATGAAAACAAATAAATAGCCAAAATATTTTCTTACAAAGCGCTTTAGATTCTCCAAATCCTTTTGAAGCTTCATTACAACATCCCCAAACTTATTATATTTATCTGAAAGCTCTTGTCCTTGAATTTGCAGGTCGGACTTCCTCAATTGTAAGTCGGCCGTATCCTCTTTAATGTGCTTGGTTTCAACCTTCACTTTCCCCATTCCTTTAGCCAGGTCTTCAATCAAAGACGCCATTTTCTGGATGGCAGCCTCAGCTGCAGCGATTCTATTGTTGAGTTGAATGATTTGCCACATATCATTAACCGACATGGCTGGACCAGCTCCGGTTTTTCTATTTTCAATTATTTCAGCATTCGTGGGAAGCGTGTACAAATCGTCAATAGTTTTCTCCAACCGTGCAACCTTCTCGGCAAGTTGCGAATATTGAGCCTGTTGTTGCTGTTGTGGAGGGGGATGCTGCTGTTGATAAATCTGAGGAGATTGTGGCTGGCCTGGAGAAGATTGTCGTTCCGTTTTCGGTGTTCGGGGGGATTGTTGAGATTGAGGTTGCTGTTGTTGACTTTGTTGAGGAGGTTGGTTCTGTTGGAGCTTCTGAAGTTGCTGTGGTGGAGTTTGTGTCTGGTTTTGGACTTGATTCTGAGGTTGGGCTTGTCCTTGCCTTTGGGTCTGAGGTTGAGCTTCAGGCGGACTTTGCGGTTGACCTTGTTGCTGACCTCCAGAACCGTCGCCACCGTACCCCATCGGTGGAGCTCCCCTTCCACCAGGTCCAATCTTCAAAACTCCCGGTCCAGGTGTAACAGTGCCAGATCCTTGTACGTAATTCCGATAGTTCTATAAAGAGGGAGGAAACGGTGGAATATTTACTATTCTTATCTTAAAATACCCCACAAATTAATATATTTCAAGTTTAACCATTTTTAATCCTCTTACCTCAACCTGTCCCGCTTCCAAATCATTTACTTTCGCCGGTTTCTTATCAATCCCAGTCTTTTCCACGATGTCTCTCAGTAGAATCCGAAGAATGTTAAAGTTCACTGCGCCAACTTCCGGAGTACATAATGCCAGGTCAATAAGTTCCATTAGAGTGATATTACTACCTCCAGGACCCGTAGGGGTCCGGGGTGTTGCGGTCTGTGCCATTACGAAAAGAGAAGTACTTTCAATTCAAGACTTATGCAAGATTCTATACAATGCTTTATTGCGTTAGCTTTAGTTTTGTTTAAAAAATTCAATGCAGTGCAGTATAAATATGACAAAAGTACGATTAAAAAAGGACAGAGTCGTTAATTGCGTTAAATAATATTGAAATGTTGAAAGTGAAGTCAGAAGTGAGTCTGACTTTTTTTTGAAAATGTTGGAAAAGTACAATTTTTCAACGAACATTAATGAGTTTACAGAATTCGTTTATTACGAAAAACGTTTCCTCCATGACGATGATTCAGTGTATTCTATAAATTGAAAATTCAGTGAAGTATTAAAAAGAGCATGCATGTCGTGAGCATACCAACTTGCTTGCCATGATGATGATGATGGAGCATCAAAAAGTTGACTTGGAAATATTTGAAATGAGAAGCAATTAAAACTGATAATGTTTGGTTTAATTTCTTGCTCAGCTTATACGAAACGTGCAACCTTCTCGGCAAGTTGCGAATATTGAGCCTGTTGTTGCTGTTGTGGAGGGGGATGCTGCTGTTGATAAATCTGAGGAGATTGTGGCTGGCCTGGAGAAGATTGAAAAAAGTTGACTTGGAAATATTTGAAATGAGAAGCAATTAAAACTGATAATGTTTGGTTTAATTTCTTGCTCAGCTTATACGAAAAAAATTATTTGAAAGTTGTAGAAATACTTAAACATTGCTGTAGCTGACAATAAGAATCACACGACCATTCAATTCAGTCCGAATATTTGCGGTTAACTTAATATTTAGTATTTCGGCGTATTTTCAAAATTTTATGATGTCTACCGAAGAAAACGACAAAGATCAAATTAATTATGTTAGTAATAGTAACAACGAGTACTCTAGCACAAATAACCCTACTGTATTGTTACTGTCCTCCACTTCCTCTTGTCCTAAGCACAGTACCAGCAATAGCAATCACCAAAATATCGATGACCATGCCACAACCTCTTCTGCCAACCCAAACGATGAAGAAAAAGATCACAACAGCAACCTCTCGAAAGGCGAGGAGAAGAAGGACATAAACTCGTTTCGTGATCATGAACAGTATTCAGCACTTACAAATGAGCAGCTAGTCTCTGAAGTACGTAATGCAAAATTATTTTACTAAAACAAACCTTTACAACAATTAAATTACCAACTTGTTTAATTGGACTAAACACTTTTTTCTTATCTTGCTCAGTTAATCAAGGCCCGTGATAGAATAAAAGAGCTAGAGCAATCCCAAGTTGGTGGTGGGCCGATAATCTCACATTACCCCGAACTCAGCATAACGACAACAGTTTCAGGCAAAGAAGTTGATATTGAAGGAATACCATCCGACGAAAGCTTTTACGAAAATGTGTGCTATTTCATGTCAGAACTCCATTCAGATTCGGTCAATCCTACAACCGCCAAATCCGTTATCAACCCAACCCCAATCAATCAAACTTCCAACCTCACTCCAACTTCCAAAGGCTTTCATTCTTTACCGCGGAGAAGAAAGTGTCAAAACAGTCAAAGCTACGGCGGCGATGATGACGTCTTTGTTGCTTACAAGCACAGAGGTAGCTTCCTGGATTGTGATCAAGATTTATCATCCAAATATTTCCGACGAGCAACATGATGATTTGCTTTCCCTTTCCGGTCACTTAGAAATTCCAGAAATCGTTGACGATGAAGAAGATGACGATAGCAGCAGCATCGCATGCTGGGACAATGAGTCGGACTTGTCTGCTTCAACAACTTTGAGTTTATCTGAATCGGGGAAATCCGAAGAAGAAAACGAATATTTAGAGGACATGTTTCCTTTGATCCCCTCCCCAGTCTTAGACACTCCTCCATATGAATACATCTTCCTCACGCGGGATAACGAAGCAAAGTTTAGAATATTTTTGAACCAGAAGCTGGATAAAGTGTTTCAGGAAGAACTCCAAAAGTTGCATAGCCAACAGCAACAGGATGGAGACGAAGAAAATAGTCAAGATTGCATCCCAAATCCAAAAGTAGAAGAAGAAATGAATCTCTCCGTCTCCAGTAGTTCTAAAAGAAGAAATGAGAATAACAATGAAAATCAAAATTTCAATACCAGTGCAAGTGAAGGACATGGAGCCATCTCGTCAACTTCAATGAAAAAGCAGGTGAAATCTACAACAGCTTCCAACGCGAACGTGATTCATTGTTTTGATCATTCGGATGTTGATCTCGAACTCAAACGGATCTTTACTAGTAAACCGCCCACCACACATAAAATAGTTAGAAGGAGGTCGAGGAAAGACCGGGGCTCTTCCGTGCCTGCAGTAGACTCTTATTATGGGACCAGTGATCTGAATAAGGTGGGCCACGCGAGCTATTTCATTCCTACGTTGACGGAAGCAGAGCGAAAGGGTAATTAACTTACTTACAGTGTAGTAAATTTACATATTTTGTTTCAAAAACAGAAGGTAGATTCTAAGTTTTGTCGTTATTATGATTATGAACTGAATTTAGCCATTGGCTGGAAACCTGATTACACCTTCGGTCACTGGAAATATTCTCTAATGGACGTCCCCAACATTCGAAACAATCCCATTTCACTCCACCCTCATCCCCACTTGGACGATGGAGATTCCCACTCACACTCGAAACATGGCCGCAGTCACCACAGTCACAGTCATCATCATCGCCACCATCATCATCACACTCAAGACGCGCTCCTCTCACAAAATCCTATACATCAAAAAGAAATCTGTTTCTCAGAACCATTTTTACCCGATGAAAAAGAAAATCACAAGAACAACAACAGCAATAATGACGCTGCTGCTGCTGCTGCTGGAAATGGCGATGAAAATGGCATCTTCGTTTTCGAAAGTCATAGTGTGGAGGAAGAAATAACAGGAATTACATGCAAACATAAAATTCATTTGAGAGAAAATAACTCCGCGTTGGACTCTTTGAGCTACTTAACATTATCCGGTTTATCTGCGGAGGCCTCTGCCAACTCATGCCATATCATTCGGAACAAATGTATGCTAAAAAAGCTGCTTAGGTGGTTACTACCATCCTGCGCTTGGAAAACTATCAGAGGCACCTCCCAACCTAGTTTAAACAGATCTTCATCCAAATGCTCAGCAGGATATTATGCTGCTGGAGACGATCCTCATATTTTAGATAAAACTGGCCATGAAATTCAAACCTTGGTGGAAGCTCAAGACAAGCTGACATTCCCCGTTAGTCACACCCATATCTCATTCGAGCCGTTGGTTAAGGGGGGTACTTTTAACAAACATGGGAGAAGAAACGGAGCTAACTTTGGAAATATTCAGAAAGTTGAAGAAACGTCTCTTGCCAGTAAAATCCACCATCATCATAATCAGCACCACTGCCATCATACTATCCATCACAGTCATCGACACGGTAACAAAAGCCACAGCCACCACCACCATCATAACCATTCTCACGGAAGTCACCAGCATCATCAACAGCATCGCTCCCAGCACCATTCACATCATCATGGATTCTTCAACTGGAGAAATATTCTTCACCATAATCAGGAAAGAACTGAGAAGAGCCAAGAGTCTCTAAGTGTTGTTGGAGGAGACGTTGTAGATTCTACTGAAGGAAGCTACAATGGTGAACGAGTAGTCGACGACGCTCCTACCGTAAACATCGATCTCAAAAAGATTGAAGACGACGACACGAGCTTTACGGAGGAAAGTGAGCTTGAGGGAGATGATAGTGACGCTGCTGCTGGAAAGCGAAAGAAATTGTTGAAGAAATCTACGAAGAAGCTCAAGCCATGCAAAGCTTATTCCCGACTTTTGACTTTAAAGGAGCTGGGATACGGATTGGAATGTGATGAAGCTACTGATGAGCAATACGAGACTGTCCTAAACACTGATATAATTGGGATTGGGAATCCACCTGGGGATATAATAAAAGACAATAATAAGTCAAAACAGAAATCGGAAGTGAATGATTTTAAACATGGATATTATCATAGCAAGCAAAAACGAATTGGGAAAAAGCGTCAATCACGCTCTCGGTTCCAATCAAGCAAAAATGAAAACTTCAGAAAGAGCTTCGTCGAGTATTCATCGGACAATACCGGGAATGATGGGGACGACGATTTCAGTTCTTGTGGGTCTGGAGCTCCCTTATCATCCTCATCAAATGATTCGCAGGAGAATTCAATAGCCACGACTCATTTTTACTATAATGGAATTGATGGTGGAGGAAGTATTACAGGTTCTGAATATTTTGGACAGAGACAAGGCGGAAATGAAAATAATCAAACAATAGAAACCCGCTTCTTAGACCCCAAAGATCTCCTTCTTCCCGCATATCAAGAGAAAGATCAATCTAACTATGAAGTTAATTCATTACCGTTCGTTTACGATGTTGCTGAAAGTATCCCAGACTCGGAGAGTACCTCAACAGATTTATTTGACAAGGGCGACGGAGTAATTGAGTGGAGTGATAAGGATTTCACAGAGATTGAAGAGGAATTGGGATTATTATGCTCATGCTTGGATTCGATTGTTTCTCAGCAAAATTCAGATAAAAAGTATGACAGTAACGCTGAAATGATTCCTGTGAAGAGAAATCCAAATCAACATAAGATACTTACATTAAACGAGTTGGAAAATAAGGCTGATCTCGAAAATAGGAACAAAAAGATTTAACTCAATCAGTGACAATACATGTGATTTAGTTGTAATATTTTGCAAATAAATAAACACATTGCAAGCAAATTGACACTTATCAACAAAAATTAAAGCTAAAAAAACTAAATATTAAATTCATTAACAAACCGTTTTTCATAAAAGCATATTATTATAATAAATATAAATGTAGTGTCAGTAATCCGTAGCTTACATATGCATATTAAATTAAATTAGGTACTAGTTTCAACAAATAGTTAACAAATGTTGTTTGTTTGAAAAAGGAAACGAAAACAATTTAGCGATAAACTCATTTTAATTTATTTTTATAATTCAACCTTTTATTTAAAGCATCCAATATAAATATGATTGAAGAAGCTGAATCAGTTTCGCAAACCAATAAAACGAATGTGATTGATGTCATATTTCTCATGAGTCCCAACCATAGAATCTTCTTCACCAGTTAAATTCGTCATTTTTTTCTCCAAACTAAAAGTCAAGATTTTCCTGGATTAACATTGAAGAAGCTGTAGACATATTTGTGATCCCAGGAGTACTGAAATCGGGAATTCTGGACAGCTCTCTCTAAATAATCTCGTTTAAGATGTACATACCGTTCGTGCTTAGTTATCATTTCGTGGTAAAAGAGCAGGGCATGTTGACTGGTGAATAGGGAATTAAGTATGTACCTCGTATAATTGATCAACCTACGAAAATACTAAATTAATAACTATAGTCAGTTTAGACTAATTAATTTTAATAACCGGTAGTATCAAGCATTATTGCATCAATGAAATTCTTCACCTCTTTTAATGTATTCATCAGGTTTACATCAGTAGCATTCAATCTCCTTTTAGAAGCTTCCCACTAGACTAGTCCCACTGACTGTTTAAGGCACATAGTTACAATTTCATCCTTCTGTATTTTGTCATGTTTCCGATCCGATTCTGTCATTGTAAAGGTCTTTCTAATTTCGTTTAATATGTCCATATAAAGAGATTAGCCTTTCCACCGCTATTTCGCTTATCGTTAGTTATCATTTCGTGGTAGAAGAGCAAGGCATATTGACTGGTGAATTTGGAATTGAATGCCTACTAAAATTGATCAATCTACAAAAATATTAAATTAATTATTTTTATCAGTTTCCATTATTTATTTGTTAGATATACCAATTTTAACAACCTGTAGTATCAAGCTTTATTACAGCAAAGAAATGCGTCACCTCTTTTAATGTATTCATCAG